>WSYH01010621.1:0-22762 GCA_036426205.1 Ascaphus truei | reverse complement strand
CCTCACACCTCTCTTGCCTCACACCTCTCTTGCCTCACACCTCTCTTGCCTCACACCTCTCTTGCCTCACACCTCTCTTGCCTCACACCTCTCTCTCTCTGTCTCTCTCTTCACCTCTTTCTTTCTCCCACAGGGCCAAACAACCCCCTCCTTCCTTCCCTTCCCAAACAACTCCCTCCCAGACCACATGTCTAGGCTTGTTGGGCCATGTGTGTTGACAGCCCTGATCTAGACATTAATGGAATGGTACACTTTCCTGTTTGTGTACATGGTGTCGTCCCTCTGTGGTGGCACTAGTGCCAGGAATTGGGTAATTTTTGGTATAGCTGTTTTAATGTATATTTTTGTCTCTAGATTAGCTTAAATGAACTCCAAAAGGTCAATGATGATGCTATTTGGTACCACTGCATTACCTCAGCAGCATGCCAAATACTTTAACTCTATACATTCTCTCTTCTTCTACAGGGCTTACAGTTTGCCTACAGTAATAATTGCCAGGTAGTGCCAACAGTAAGTATGAAAAAAGCAGCAAAAAACACGGCTTCAAAAAAAGAGCTGGAAATGGTGGGTTCTTATAGTGTAGATAAATGATGTGCACCTGGTCCCTGTTGGCACATAATTAAAAAATGTAATTCAATTAAGAACAGCCGTTAAAGCAACTCTAAATTAAATGCTTATGTGACAGGTTCATTGTAACGTGTGAATGTACACTTTGAGCTCATTTAAATAAATTAGGCATAGACACAACTCTGCTCCTCCCCTTTAGTTGTTTGATTAACATGCCACACACAAATAGTGTTTTGCACTAAGTTTTGCCCAACTCAAAATTTGGGGTCTTATTTTTATGAGGCAGAAAATGCCATATGCAAAGAAAGTACCCGGGCGCTATCTCTTTAAGGTGCACATAGGATATTATGAGTGGATGGAGAAAAAAAGGGATGTAATACAGCATTAAGATAATGTTCTTAAGATGTCCTCGTGTGACTCGGAACCCCAACAGGATCTATCCAGGACCCTTAATGACAATGGAACACAAGAAAAATGGGGGAGCACAATGTGAGGGAGGGTAAGTAGGTGGTATGTCTTCTTTGACTGGTGATCAGTGTGGTGAAAACACCTCTATTGCAACATCAGTGTATGTAATAGACTCCGTGAATGGGAGGTGAGTGTACAATGGTTTATGTATGAGGGTGGAAAGATATGAATAAATAACTTACACGGCCTTGTGTAAGTTCTATCCCATCAAGGTTTCCGATAAATAGAAATATACAAAAAATGTATACTGTTGTACTATAAATATAAATATACAAACTATGTTGTAATATAAACAGTATTACAGTAGATACAGAACTGTACTGTAGATGTACTGTACTGTATGAACAGTACTGTACATACAGTTTTCTATATTTTTTTTGTTAAGTTTTATAAATATACTTACGCATTAGTTACCCATGGTGACCTTTTGCGGTCTCTGTTTTTTCCGTATGCATGATAGCACACGGTGGTTGCTGGCACAACGAGGTCAGAAGTAGCTAACAGCGCTGGATAGCAGCAATTCGGTGTCCGCTCGTGTACATCTCCTTAATTCGCATGCTGAGCTCCTTTGAAATCTTTTTAACAAGAATTGCTGCGAGTAGAAAGAAATACAAACACAAGAATGTGTATTCGATGTTCAGTCGATGTGTATTCTATGTGCAGTCAATACACAAAATGGATGGTGTATTTATACGGTAATGACTCACATTAGAGTATGCCCACTTTCAACACCTGTACCTGGTCGCCATGCATAAAAGGTTACACATTTTGCATAGCCCACCACTCGTTGATCTTTATCTGAACTTGCCCTTGTCCAGATACTGCATTGTGCCACCTGCTTCCATGGAGCAACCCCGATTCTATGGATGCAGGAACCCACTCGCCTCTGCCATGCCTGTCAAGCTGAAAAAGTGAAAGGCGGTTGCCGTTTCCACGCCAAGGCAAAAGCGCCAGGCTAAGGCCAATAAAGAAAACCTTCTGCTGACCCCAAAGGTTAAGGGTTTTCTTAGACGTAAGCCTCATTATGTGAAGAAGATATACGGTGATGTACTCTCGACGCAAAACGAATGGGAGCCAACCCATCGAACCCGCAGAACACTTTCTCACATATGCTTCGATGACTCTGCTGTAGCTGTCCCGGAAATCTTCAGCCCGTCTTCTCCACCCCCATCTTCTCCGGTTCCATCCGACGATGCCGCCGCCTCTGAAATCCACGGGTCACTGTCTCCTTTGCTCTTGGACGACTCTACTTCTTGCCCGGAAATCCTAAGGTCACTTTCTCCATCCCTCTTCGACGACACTGCCGCTTCTCCTCTACCGGGTATCCACAGGTCACCTCCTCCACTCTTCTTCGATGTCGATGCCGCTTCTGTCCATGGAACCCCCATCTCATCCTCCGTTGCACCCATCCCCCCAGATGTCCAGACGCCATGCACAAGAAGCAGCTCGTTAGACCGGATGCTGAATGGGATAAGTGTGGATCTCCCCGGGAATTCTATTGTGCTAGCAAAGATAGATCTGCTTCTGGAGACCATGTTAAATTTGGAGCAACGGATGCTACAAATTGATCAACGGATGGATCGACGGATGGAGAAGATAGAGGCTGACATAGCGGGCATACATTATTTGCTCGGTGCTAATGCCCCTGTTTCCCCAACGCCGGAGCAGGGGGGTGACATGGATGTGATGAATGGGACCTTTGACCCCATTCCATCACCAAGCGCACCCCCTCCACCAGAAGATGTAGTGTACATGTATGCCGTTGAGGAGGACATGACAACCCCGTCAAGACTACGCCAGGAGACAACACGGCCACCACGACCGGAGGAAAGCTTTCTCCCAGACAACCTACCATCGCCTGTTGCCTCAAGCACACCCGCTCCCAAAAGACCTACACCCGCTCGCATCGATACGGTGCCCGACATCACCCTGTGCAATCTGCCACTGAAGCTCAGGGAGAAGTATAGGGTGAAGAGTGCTGGTGTACCCCACAAGTATGCCTTGTTCATTTTTAAGCACCATGTTCCCTACTCGTTGTACTGCGACTGGGCCTTCAAAGTGAACTATGATGGGAATCGCGTAAAAAAGGCGCTTCCTGTCAATTTAAGGAAAAACATTGTGGATGAAATGCGGCGCTTTTATCCAGTTACAGATCCTGTAATGAAAGGCGTTCGAGACTGCATTAATGGCGTTTTGCGCGATGCAAGGAATCGGCCATGGATGGACAATGTGGAGGACTTTCTGTGAGACTACAAGTATACTGTTGTGCTGAACTGTATTGTACTGTACATGTTTTGCCCTACAGTACCTGCTGTACTTAAAAAAAGGAGATGTTGTTGTGTGCTTTTTTACACAGGCCATGCACGACTCCAGTCCCTGGGGGCTGAAAATAGGCACGGTTTTCAAGGTTGCCCTGAAAACCTGCCCTGTTTGCTGCCCTCTAGGACTGTACTGTCGATGTTTTGAATTGCTGTGCACTGAATGATTGCGTTAATCCCTTTTTTCATTGATACATGCTCAGTACTGGCTTTATGACATCATTGTATGAGTGACAACAACTAGTATCTGTGTGTGGTGTAAGCAACTATATTGTATACAGCAGGAGGACAATATTGGTGGAGTAATTTGATACTTAGTACTTCCCACACCGTTGTATAGTCACATTACCAGTGGTACATACAAGTGGCCAACAGCTGTTAGCACCGCGTGTTTATTTTATTAATATTTTATTATCACTTTAGATTTAGGTTCACCTTGATATTTCACTGTATAATTACACAAAATAACAAAAATTGTTAGTGTAATGTGCACCAAAAATGTACCCTTTTGAAGACACTCGTTACTATATCACGGGCTCTTTCTATTAGTCCTAATTATGTGATTTTGTACATTGGTTGCACTCATTTGTGTCAATCTTCAGACACTTGTCAAAGCATAAAAAATTATAAAAAGTGAGCGGTGTGCTACGTTGTGTGTTTCAGGTTTTTTATTGTATTTATTTATTTTTATGTTTGTGATTGCCCATTGACTGATAATGTATTAATCTGTATCCCTTTAGGGTACAGATAAATACAATGTCAACCAATGCATTTTTTTGGCAAATGCTTGTTTTCTATTGTTTGTTATTTTTGTTATTTCTGTTTATTTTTTGGATTAAATTGTTTTGAATTTGGATGGCTTGTTTTTAGTACATTTTAGAATTGGTTAGCGTTTAAAATTAATTAATGATTTGTTAGCTACTGGTTTAAATTAATTAATTGATTTGTTGGCTACTTGTTTTATTTCTTTAATTGATTGGTTGGATAGATGTTTATTTATTTGTATTCTTCTGTTTTGGAATAACATAATTGGAATTATTTTGCTGTTATAGTGATAGATTCATGTAATTGATGTGTAGTTGAGGCTTTTTAGTTCTTTTATTTTTGGGTGTTTAGGTGCTTAGGTATTTCTTTGATTATTGTGTATTTTTGGCCTTAATTATTTTTATTAGGTTGACCATTGACTGCTATAGTGGCTTATCATGCCTAGTATATTAATAAGTATGGTATACCACTGTGCCAATCAATGGGTACATGGTGGGTAAAGTGGTTGGGTAAAGTTGTCCAGTGGTGGGTGGTTAGACAGGTTGTGTAACGTGAATTAAAAATAAATTAAATCAACAGTATCGAGCATCTATGTCATCAAATAGGTGTAATTTTACTATCCCAATTATCCAGCTAGTGATGGTGGAATATAGGAGGCATATGATGCTACAAGTCAGGGTGTAACCCCCTCTGGATCAGCTAACAGACCGGATGGTAAATGTATGAAAGTCAGTGATGGCAAATAGGTAGTAATGGATGAATATCCAGTCATCCTAGTGTGATGATATATTGTTCAACAGCTCAGTGAACTCTTTATTAGTGTGAGAGGTACATAAACTGTGAGTGAAAGTGCTGACACTCACAGCAGCAATATGGTGAATTCACAGCATATACACTGTAAAAACACATAGGACACTAGGTAAATACCAACAGAACTCACTGACTAAAGACACTGGACTAAATTAGCCGAGTGTTAAGATCTGTACATACTGAAGCAGGATACTACAAACACTGCATTAAAAACAGCTTCAAGTAGGAGACAGACAAAATTGCGCGTCCAACGCGCATTTCCCTCCAGCAAAGGAGCTTCTTCAGGGAAATAATTTACTGGGGGGGAAAGAACTGAACATTTTTATACCCTGCCAGTGCCATGATTACAGAATCGATTGCTAACAGCTGTTGCACATGCGCACCATGCACGCGCCCACAGCGGCACAATAAACTATTCAAATTCTGCTAAAAATAGACATTAATGCGATCTTGAGCACGGTACCTCAATAGTGCTGCTATTTGGGGCTTTCCTGATCGTTTTGGGAGCTTGTACAGCCGTTGTATCCATTGAGATACGAGTAACGAGTACTGCGCATGCGCAAGAACTTAGAAAATATTCAGTTCAGACTCATCTTCATTGCGCATGCGCGAACCGGTCTCAAGTCGTCTAATACGCAGAAGTGGGCTGATAGTTACAAACAGCCACACTGATGCTAGTAACGGCCGTTGAATTACACATTAAAGGTTAGTCAGTACAATGCAGGTGTGGTTGGTGTTAAACACAGTTTGATGTTACACAGCCATGGGCAGTCCCTGTTAAAAAGGAAAAGGGCGTTGCCTTCCTGCATACCATCCAGGGTAGATTATACCATGGTATTGGGGGGGAATTAAAGTAAGTGATACTGAATGTCATCTATTTTGCAGAGTAAAGACATGCATGGGATGTTTGTAAAAGGTACTGTTTTGGGGCTTGCTATAGAAAATTATATGTTGTGTCAAGTGTATTATGTTTGCTAATTGTGTAAGTTTTGGGAGACAACTCCCCTGTGTGGTATACTTAATTTGGTTTGGTCCAAATTAACCATTAAAAAAGGGAGGGGGTTTCTTTCCCTGGGGCTGCTGCACTCCTTGTTGCTGTGTGATAGGATGTTGTTCTTTTTCTGCACTCCTTGTTGCTGTTATGTGAAATGAGGATGTCTGTGGAACTTCAGTGAAAGGATGCAAACTTTCTAATGCAGATATTGCTGGCTACTCTCTGTATGGCACACTCCTGATGAAGCCATACACAGCTTCCAAGAGCTGGGCGAAACACGTAGAGTGGCTTCTTGGATCAGTGAGGGACCCATAGCTTCACCACCCACAGAGCCGAGACGTCACCCGCACCGGAGGATACACTGAGAGAAATTGGACTCTTGAGGTGCAGGCGAAGGAGTTCCGGGACGGCGAGGGGAGGCGGTGAGAGCTGCACATTACCCACAGATTTCACATTGATTGTGATAAATGCTTACTTTTAATTAGCACATTGTAAGTGCACATTTTATATGTTTATCATTTTTTACATAAAGTTTATATCAGATCGCGCTATGTAGTGCTGTTTTTCTCCTCTACATATACCATCTCCCAACTGACGAGACGTGCCTGGAGGGAATCCCACACACCACTATATCCTTATGGGTAGCAGCCGTATCTGCTAACTGCATTTATAACCACAATCATCTTGTGAGTAGATTCACCTTTAGAGCCAAGATTTTCAACACATCATTTATCTCCTTATCCAAAACGTCTGCACTTAAATTGTTTTTTATTTGTCTTTTGTTTCCCATATGTGCTCCCCCTGGACAGTCTGAAACATGCCTTTCTCCCTGGAACCCGTGAAACAGGTTCCACCAGAGTGTCTGAGCAGGGTTATATAATATCTGTTTACTATTTTGTTTTTATTTGATTTAGCTTATCACTTTATTGCACTGGATTTTGCATTTATTGTCACTTAATGTTAAGTAGCTAGCGCCTTTATTCACTTTAATTCACAATACTCTCTGTATGGAGACATCACGCTGGGGAACTGGTTGTTGTACACCTGAATGTGGAATACCTAATAAAAAGAAGGTTCAGAGAACAGAAAAAGCCTCTTCCATTCTTCCCAGGGTCTGATGCTGCGGCTTCTTTAAACAAAGGCTGGGACGCAACCTTTCACATATGGTGTCAGCGGTGGGATCCTGGATGCTGTACCCAACATCTAAACCCTATGGTCCCCGATGAAAAGGACCCAAAGGAAAGTTGCAGCTCGCCCTAACAGACGAAGATATCCAGGTGTCCTGACCAGACAAGGGCTAATCGAGCAGAGGAGATTGGTGCAGGGCGTGGGGGTAATTATGGAGGATGACGAGGGATTGGAGGCCACTGAGGACACTGGGGATGTTGGAGCCAAGCCCAAGACCCATACAGTGGAAGCAGTTGAGCGGAAGGAAAGGAGGACCTTCTGAAGTGGCTGGTGGTCCAACAGGCAGAACAAGAGCAGCGGCGACAGGAGATGGAAGAGAAACAAGAGCAGTGGCGACAGGAGATGGAAGAGAAACGGGAGAGACGGATGGATGAGATGCAGCGGCGATGGGCCACACAAGTAGAGCAACAGGAGAGACAGATGGATGATATGCAGCAGCGACAGACACAACAGATGACGGACATGATGAAGCTCCTTCAATCAGGAACCATAACACCGGCACCTGGGCCTATCATCCTCAAAGAAATCGGCTTAAATAAACTGAGCCCTGAGGATGACATTGAAGCTTTACTCGTCATGTTTGAGAGGGTGGCCAGAGCCAGTCAGTGGCCAAGATCACAATGGGTAATGAGGCTAGTGCCCACACTGACCGGGAAGGCTCAGATGGCCTACAGTGCTCTAAGTCCAGGGGATGCCGAAGACTACGAGATGGTGAAAGAGGCCATTTACAGGCGATATAACATCAACCCAGAGACATTCAGGCAAAGATTCCGCAACCTCCGTATAATCATTCAGAAGGACCGCGGGAGACATGCCAAATTGATGGATCTTGTGAATAAGTGGATTGGGCCGACAAGAGAGGAAATTTTGGAGCTATTTGTCCTTGAGCAGTTCTGGGAAATTCTGCCACAAGGTGCACGACTGTGGGTGCAGGAACATCGACCCAAAACTGGGGATAAAGCTATAGACCTGGCTGAGGACTTTTTGGCAGCTCATCAGGAACGTGAGAGAAGACCACATCACATGCACCATTACAGGAATCTTCATTTAGACAGGGGGCAGGGCGGAGATCACTTATACAGGATACACGGGTATGCCATCTCTGTAAGAAACCAGGACACATAGCCAGATATTGCCAACAAGGGAAGAATGGGCCAAGTACTATGATCACCAATGTTGGGGGATTCATTAAGGAAGTGACCATTGGAGGGAAAATGGTGAAGGCCCTCATAGACACTGGGAGTGAAAGTACTTTGGTAAAGAAAGGACACTTTCCTAAAGGGATACCAGTGGGCTCTCTGAAAATACAATGTGTCCATGGACATAAGCGTTGTCCAATCATTCCGCTGCCCATCACCGTGGGTACAGTTACACATGTAGTACAGGCAGGGGTAATAGAAAATATGCCCTACATGGTGATTCTGGGGCGGGACTTTCCAGGTCTGGTAGGACTATTGACACACTGTTCAGCAGTTACCACAAGGGCCCAAGAAAAGAAGCAGGCTGAAAAGGAGAAGGACATGTCTTTGAAAACTTCTTTGGAGGGGCTTTTTCCTTTCACCCAGAGATCTTTGGTGAAGAGGGGAGAGACAGGAAATCCCGTAGGCAAAAAAAAAAGGACAAAGCACTTGGTCCCAGAGAATTGGGGGTGCAGGACTTGGACGAGGTCAATAATGTTTGGGGCAAGGATATTGTAGAGGCGCAACAGCAGGACAGCTCACTAAACCCTTTTTTTCAGCAGGTGGTAACTGAAGAGATGAGCGAGTTTGGGCCTATACCATCATATGTATTACGACAGGGTGTATTAACCAGGGTCCGCAAGGATCCTCAATCTTCTTTGCAGGTGGAGCAGGTCATGGTGCCAAAAGTATTTCGGAAGGAGATTCTTCGGTTGGCACATGATGTTCCCATGGGGGGTCATATGGGCAGAGACAAAATATTATGTAGAATATTAATGCATTTCATTTGGCCTAAAGTACATAAGGATGTGGGAGAATATTGTGCCTCTTGCCCTATATGCCAACAGGTGGCCCCAGTAAACCTCATGGATCGGGGGAAATTGATCCCTATACCGGTAGTTGGGGAAGCTTTTGACCGGGTGGCCATGGATGTGGTGGGTCCTTTACAAAAAAGTTCTAAAGGTAATCAGTGATCACTGGTACTATGTGATTACGCCATCAGGTATCCAGAAGCAATTCCCTTGCCCAGTGTTACTGCTAAGAATGTAGCGAATGCTCTTATTCAAGTATTTGCAAGGGTAGGAATCCCTCGTGAAATTCTCACGGATCAGGGGTCAAATTTCATGTCAAATTTAATGAAAGAGGTGTATCAATTGTTGGGAATCCAGACCCTGTGTACATCCCCATATCATCCCCAAACTGATGGTTTAGTAGAGAGGCTAAACGGGACACTAAAAAGGATGATTAGAAAGGTGGTAGGTGAGCAGCCTAACAAATGGGACCAGTGGTTGCCTTATTTATTGTTCTCATACAGTGAGGTACAGTACCACAAGCCTCAACAGGATTTTCCCCGTTTCAGCAACTTTATGGAAGGCAACCCCGGGGTCTGCTAGCATTAATCAAAGATTCCTGGGTGCAGCGGGATCCTTTGAGGGATAATGTAGTAGGATATATTACCCAGATGAGGGAAAGGATTATCCGGATGCAGGATCTGGCTAATGAAAATTTGAGGGAGGCTCAACAACACCAGAAAGTGTGGTATGACAAAAAGTCCAGAGATAGGGTATTCCTTCCTGGGGATAAAGTGCTCCTCTTGTTGCCCGGTAGAGAGAATAAACTGGTAGCTAGATGGCAAGGTCCATATACCCTTGTGGAAAGAAAGGGGGCTGTGAACTACCAAGTAAGCATACCAGGAAGAAGGGACCAGTCGTTATACCATGTTAATTTGTTATAAGGTTGGAAAGAGAGAGAAAAATTGTCTTTGATGGTCCTGAGAGAGTGTAAACCTGATATAACAGGTGAAGCATATCAGAGATTGCAGTTGGAAAATAAGGAAGACGCAGTAACGTCTAGGAAGGAAGGTGCTGAGAAATAGCAAGATTGATGTTCAGGAACTTTAGAGTATTTAGATTTGACAACTGTAAATGTGGTTTTGTCTCATATAGGGCCTGGACATGGAACCTCTACAGTGGGAGGGCGGAGGTTCCCTATTTCTCACCATAGGAGAGTAAAATTGCAGCACCCCTGTCTCTTACAAAAGTATGTTGAAGAAAAATCCTGACTGTTTTCCTCTTAAAGTGGGGGATATGTGACAGGGCTGCTTGCATTATTGTGGAAGTTAAAGGCATGTTTGCTTTCTGGCATCAAGTGCACCACTTTAACTTTCTTTCTTTCTGTTTCTGTCTCTTGCTGGGCCCAGCGATCTTTTTTGTGTTTCCTTTATCTGAAATTTTACTAACCTTTAATGTGGTGTCCTGAGGTCAGTCAGTGCAATGCTGGTGTGGTTGGTGTTAAAAACAGTGTGATGTTACACAGCCATGGGCAGTCCCTGTTAAAAAGGAAAAGGGCATTGCCTTCCTGCATACCATCCAGGGTAGATTATACCATGGTATGGGGGGGGGAATTAAAGTAAGTGATACTGAATGTCATCTATTTTGCAGAGTAAAGACATGCATGGGATGTTTGTAAAAGGTACTGTTTTGGGGCTTGCTATAGAAAATTATATGTTGTGTGAAGTGTATTATGTTTGCTAATTGTGTACGTTTTGGGAGACAACTCCCCTGTGTGGTACACTTAATTTGGTTTGGTCCAGGGGGTTTCTTTCCCTGGGGCTGCTGCACTCCTTGTTGTTGCTGTGTGATAGGAGGTTGTTCTTTTTCTGCACTCCTTGTTGCTGTTATGTGATATGAGGATGTCTGTGGAACTTCAGTGAAAGGATGCAAACTTTCTAATGCAGATATTGCTGGCTACTCTCTGTATGGAGATATCATGCTGGGGAACTGGTTGTTGTACACCTGAATGTGGAATACCTAATAAAAAGAAGGTTCAGAGAACGGCAAAAGCCTCTTCCATTCTTCCCAGGGTCTGATGCTGCGGCTTCTTTAAACAAAGGCTGGGACGCAACCTTTCACAGGGGCATATTTACTAGGCGGCTCAAAGCATTAGGCACTGCTTTGTATATATGGCCCTAAATGAGAAACTATAGGAGAAGCTGCAATACATTTCTGTTCTACCAACAATGTAAGCAAGTGGCTTAGAATGTCGAGATGCCAGAGATACTATATCGCCCTCCTTACACCCTCCCCCACCCCACCACGCTATCAATAACTCCTTAGGCTGAGCTCACTCTTCCTACTACCCGACGTTGCGTGAGCACGTCCGCAGTTGCACGCCTCTGTCTGCTGGTTGATGTGTGAACATCGTGAAACCCAGTGACTTGGAAAAGGCGCTTAACAACTATAAAAGTGATCCAAAAAATAAAAATGTGTGAAACTGACGAATTCTCTCAACCTTCCAGGACAATACTCTCTGTATGGAGACATCACGCTGGGGAACTGGTGTTGTACACCTGAATGTGGAATACCTAATAAAAAGAAGGTTCAGAGAACGAAAAGCCTCTTCCATTCTTCCCAGGGTCTGATGCTGCGGCTTCTTTAAACAAAGGCTGGGACGCAACCTTTCACTATGGTGTCAGCGGTGGGATCCTGGATGCTGTACCCAACATCTAAACCTATGGTCCCCGATGAAAAGGACCCAAAGGAAAGTTGCAGCTCGCCCTAACAGACGAAGATATTCCAGGTGTCCTGACCAGACAAGGGCTATCGAGCAGAGGAGATGGTGCAGGGCGTGTCGTGGGGGTAATATATGGAGGATGACGAGGATTGGAGGCCATGAGGACACGGGATGTTGGAGCCAAGCCAAGACCCATACAGTGGAAGCAGTTGAGCGGAAGGAAAGGGGACCTTCTGAGTGGCTGGTGGTCCAACAGGCAGAAACAAGAAGCAGCGGCGACAGGAGATGGAGAAGAGAAAAAAGACGCAGTGGCGACAGGAGATGAAGAGAAACGGGAGGAGACGAGAGGATGGATGAGATGCAGCGGCGATGGGCCACACAAGTAGAGCAACAGGAGAGACAGATGGATGATATGCAGCAGCGACAGACACAAACAGATGACGGACATGATGAAGCTCCTTCAATCAGGAACCAAACACCGGCACCTGGGCCTATCACCTCAAAGAAAATGGCCTTAAATAAACTGAGCCCTGAGGATGACATTGAAGCCTTTACTCGTCATGTTTGAGAGGGTGGCCAGAGCCAGTCAGTGGCCAAGATACAATGGGTAATGAGGCTAGGCGCCACACCTGACCGGGAAGGCTCAGATGGCCTACAGTGCTCAAGTCCAGGGATGCCGAAGACACGAGAGTGTTGTGAAAGAGGCATTTACAGGCGATATAACATCAACCCAGAGACATTCCGGCAAAGATTCCGCAAACCTCCGTATAATCATTCAGAAGGACCGGGGGAGACATGCCAAATTGAGGATCTTGTGAATAAGTGGATTGGGCCGACACAGAGAGGAATTTTGGAGCTATTTGTCCTTGAGCAGTTCGGGAAATTCTGCCACAAGGTGCACGACTGTGGGTGCAGGAACATCGACCAAACTGGGGATAAAGCTATAGACCTGCTGTGAGGACTTTTTGGCAGCTCATCAGGACGTGAGAGAAGACCACATCACATGCACATACAGGAATCTTCATTTAGACAGGGGGCAGGGCGGAGATCAATTATACAGGATACCCGGGTATGCCATATCTGTAGAGAAACCAGGACACATAGCCAGATATTGCCAACAAGGGAAGAATGGGCCAAGTACTATGATCACCAATGTTGGGGGATTCATTAAGGAAGTGACCATTGGAGGGAAAATGGTGAAGGCCCTCATAGACACTTGGGAGTGAAAGTACTTTGGTAAAGAAAGGACACTTTCCTAAAGGGATACCAGTGGGCTCTCTGAAAATACAATGTGTCCATGGACATAAGCGTTGTCCAATCATTCGCTGCCCATCACCGTGGGTACAGTTACACATGTAGTACAGGCAGGGGTAATAGAAAATATGCCCTACATGGTGATTCGGGGCGGGACTTTCCAGGTCTGGTAGGACTATTGACACATGTTCAGCAGTTACCAAGGGCCCAAGAAAAGAAGCAGCTGAAAAGGAGAAGGACATGTCTTTGAAAACTTCTTTGGAGGGCTTTTTCCTTCACACCAGAGATCTTGGTGAAGAGGGGAGAGACAGGAAATCCCGTAGGCAAAAAAAAAAGAGACAAAGCAATTGGTCCCAGAGAATTGGGGGTGCAGGACTTGGACGAGGTCAATAATGTTTGGGGCAAGGATATTGTAGAGGCGCAACAGCAGGACAGCTCACTAAACCCTTTTTTTCAGCAGGTGGAAAATGAAGAGAGAGCGAGTTTGGGCCTATACCATCATATGTATTACGACAGGGTGTATTAACCAGGGTCCGCAAGGATCCTCATCTTCTTTGCAGGTGGGAGCAGGTCATGGTGCCAAAAGTATTTCGGAAGGAGATTTTCGGTTGGCACATGATGTTCCCATGGGGGGTCATATGGGCAGAGACAAAATATTATGTAGAATATTAATGCATTTCATTTGGCCTAAAGACATACGGATTGTGGGGGATAGCACATTGTAAGTGCACATTTTATATGTTTAACAATTTTTACATAAAGTTTATATCAGATCGCGCTATGTAGTGCTGTTTTTCTCCTCTACATGTACCATCTCCCAACTGACGAGACGTGCCTGGAGGGAATCCCACACACCACTATATCCATATGGGCAGCAGCCCTATCTGCTAACTGCATTTATAACCACAATCATCTTGTGAGTAGATTCACCTTTAGAGCCAAGATTTTCAACACATCATTGATCTCCTTATCCAAAACGTCTGCACTTAAATTGTTTTTTATTTGTCTTTTGTTTCCCATATGTGCTCCCCCTGGACTGTCTGAAACATATCTTTCTCCCTGGAACCGTGAAACAGGTTCCACCAGAGGGTCTGAGCAGGGTTATATAATATCTGTCTATTATTTTGGTTTTATTTTATTTAGCTTATCACTTTATTGCACTGGATTTTGCATTTATTGTCACTTAATGTTAAGTAGCTAGCGCCTTTATTCACTTTAATTCCCATTTTTATATTTGAGCATATCAATTTTTGCCTTTTGGAGTGTGACCCTCTAGCACTTGTTACAGTTCACATAAAATATGACAATAGAAAAATCCATGTATGGCTTGATTTGACAGAGGATGGTACTAATGTCGAAAAAAACATTTATGAAGCAAAACACCCCCATACAAATTGATTAAATCTCAATTCATACTTAAATATTTTTCATCATTGCAGAATCATTTGAGCATTTAGTTTAGATACATTAGGACAGGAATACAACATTGAGGCTGGTATGCACTAAACCACTATTGAAATCAGTAGCAGTTTACGCCTGATCGGGGTGCGATGCACTGCATTGCTGCTCAGTGAATACTGGCACTTGATTCTCATTGGAAAACTACACGACAAAATACTGAAGGGTACATTTATAACCTACCTCATTATGTATTCCTTGAATCAAACTAATGATTAATAAGTTAATTCATGTTGCTATGCACAGGTGCTATATTTGGAATGCAATATTTTTAGCTGGTATGCGTGCACTCAAAACAACTTATTCAGGAATACATGCGGGGCTGAAACTCATATACAGTAGTTATACTTCAATGACAATGTTAATGAATAAACACATCAAAGATGCATCTGAAATTGTGAGTTTTTTTTGTTCATGGAATAAACTATATGTAGCCATGTATTCTTTTTGGTTACTAATCTGCCCTACCTAGCATATACTGTACTGTAAGGCCTGGTACCAGCGCAGGCCGTGTTTTCCCCTGCAGTAAGCAGCTCCCTTGAGTGGCAAGGGAGAGGTGGGCCTATGGTCTGTGTTCTGCCCAATCAGGGGCTCAGACCGGGACCCTCCCCCATGGTACTTATGGGGCTGCACATCCAAATTTAGTGAGGTCTCTCCCCTGAGAGAGTTACAGGGAGTGTGGCGTCGGGGCTCTGACCACCTTCCATCCCCTCCCTTTGGGGAGTGAGACAGCAGCCCCTCATCCCACCAGGGGGTGAGGGAAGAGCATAGGATAGACCCTTGGGGCCTCAAGCCTCCTGGGTTGATTCCAGCGACCATCCTGAGGAGGGAAGAGAAGTGAACCCAGTTATATGCTGTATTCAGTGTTGTGAAGAATAAAGCGTTCCTGTTATTTTATACTCCGGTCTGAGACTACAATTAATCAGGGGGAGTAAGAGCAAGAGAGTTCTCCTGCAGAGACTGTATCGAGTACTACTTGAGCCTGCTGGAGATGGGGGCACAGCACCAATGAGAAAGAATGAACCGTCACCCCAAAAGCCTGTCCTGTCTTCCCCTACACCGGTGGAAACTAAGCGCTTCTGTGAGCCAGCAGGTAACCAGCACAACACACTGTGTAATAGGGATATCTCACAGAGGGTGGGGGAAAACCTGTTACATATACTATGTTTTTTAATTAATAAAGGGAAAGTAAGGTATGTTTATGTGGTCTACTATTACATGTAATATTGAGTGTACTATAATGATTCAGGGCCAGCTTGTATTCTTGCGGGGCTTGGTGCAGGGGCTTTCCGATGCCTCTTACCTGGACAAATATTAACAGTCCACACCTCTTTTTGTTTCGTGCGCTGCGTGCCCCACTTTGCCCATGGTATGGGCTCTCCCATACCTCAAAGTTTTCACCCACGGCGTGGGCATCTACTGTGATGGTGTGGGCATCTCCTGTGATGGCGTGGACATCTCCTGTGATGGTGGAGGAGGGGGAGTCTCTATAATTTGAGAAACCCCCGATGTGGCCAGATACTCCAAGGAGACACCGAGGGTAGCGAGCATGAAGGGGCACAGATAGTCTCCAAGCCCTGCTGGATAACACAGGTGAGCCCATTTATTGAGGACGAAATCTGGCCAATGCTATTAATTAGCTATTAATTATATTAACTATGCAACTAATTTTGACAGATTTATTATAAATCATTCTTCCTGGTAATGCACAGGTTATTAAGAATTTATATTAGTGTTAGGTACCCTTGAGATGTGGTCTGCCGTGTAGTGGCTCAAGGGCTTACAACACTTTGGCCAAAATGTTAAACTAAAAGACTATTTTATTTAATAGATATCTATACATATATATTTAGGCACTGTACCGTATATAAGTTTCCCTGGATGTGCACTGAGCTCTGTCTGTGTTTCATGTTCTGTCTCTGGTTTCAATGCTATTAATCACAGCACTACTGTGCTGGTGGATAGTGAGGAGCATAATGTGATTATGGTGTGGGGCTGCCTTCTCATAGTACTGGGTTGCCTGCTCCTGCCGGTGGGCTGCCTGCGCCATTTACCTAGAGTTGAGCCCTGCCACGGCATCAGCCAAGCGTGCTGTGATGTCATGAAATCCCGCGTGCTGCATGTCCAGCAGCTCCCTCTGGCATGCCATCAGTGAACACAAGGGGGTGGAGGGGGGGTGTGTTTGACTCCTTAGTGCAGCCAGAGTGGCTGGATAGGCAGCAGCAGGGGCAGCTGGGTACAGCTACTGGTATAGCAACTTGGGGAGCAGCTACTGGGATAGCAGCAAGGGGGGGGAGCTAGTGGAATAGCAGCTGTGGTAGGGGCAGTTACTGGGATAGGAGCTGAGGGCAGCTCATGGTATAGCACCTATTTGCAGCTACTGGGATAGCAGCTGAGGGGTGCGCAGCTGGATAAGCAGAACCCGTGGTTGTGCCCTCCTATGTTACCACTGTAAGGAAGAGGGTCACATTGGGCTCCTCCACAAGGGGCCCTGCAGATTGGGGCACAGGCTGTGCCACTGCAGCCAGTCTCTGTCTGTATGATGGTCCTGTAAAATAAATAGATCCTATCATCAAATACATTCATACAGAATGTGGGTACATGTAAGCATATTTGGGTAGATTTGGGTACATGTAAGCATATTTGGGTAGATTTACAAGGCAAACACAGGCATTTTTTAACATGTCTCTTTATTTTTTAGAACATTTTAGCAGTACATTTTATAGAGGCCCTGATCCACAAACTGTTGCAAAACTTTACATGACCATTACTACCATTCACATGAATGAGAGCTTGGACTGAGGAACGCACCTCTAAGCACAGCTTAAAAAGAGGCTCTGAACATACTGTACATATGTGCTATTAAAACTCTGTATGCATTCCATATGGCATTGAAACAGTTCCATAATGCATCGTGTTTACAGGTATAAGGAAAATGCCCCTAATAACTAAGAGCACAAAATGCAGTGCAAGGAGCACATCTAATTGATATAGAAAACTGCCATCCTGCTAAAAAATAAATGTTTCATCCTTTGTGATAGAGCTGTTACGCAGTGTCACATAGATACCTGTATTGAACTTTCCTCATAATAAACTGGTCAGAAAAAATGTTGTGAAAAAACATCAATATCTAATTTAAGGTGCCATATAATCCCTTTTGAAGATCTTAGAAACAATAAACAAGTCGAATTGCCAATTTCCAGATGGATATGATTTAAACAAAAGAAGTGAACAAGGTAAAAAAAAACAAAAAAACAAGTGCTATATGATCTCTATGACACCTTGAAACCATGATCAAAATGTATCACCATTTACCAGAGGAAATTGTTGATTTTCACTTACAAGCCTCCATATTCCCAAAGAATTCTGTACCAACAGATAAGAAATCTCCTATATATTTTGGAAAGTTGTTTGTCTGTTTGCTATGCATTTGGACATCTCTTAAGATATCATAACCAACCTTTGCATGATGTTTCCTGAGATCAGACTGTTTTCTTTTTCTATGTTTGGATACAATTCACAAATGACATCACTGATGACATCACCAATAACATGATCAGGGCCGGATTAAGACCTTTTGGAGGCCCTAAGTACTGAAATGATTACAATGCCCCCCATATGTAATTTAAAATAAAAACAATACTAAACCGTAAAATAAAATTGTATTTTTCAAAATGACATAAAACTTACATGTACAGGCAGTCTTCGTTTTACAACGCTTCGCTTTACAAGGAATGGCTTATCCAATGCTGGGCAATGCATACCTATGTTCATTTTTACAACGCCAAGACGGCTTATCCAATGCTCTTACGACGCTTTGCAACGTTGTGTATGTGTGTATATATATATATATATATACGCATACACATAAACAACGTTGCAAAGCGTTGTAAGAGCGTATATATATAATATTATACTATATAATATTATATTATACTATATAATATATTATTTATTATGTTATATTATATATATAATACAATATATACACTATATAATTTAAGTGTGTGCTGCATATCTTATTGCCTGCATAAAATATTTGGTGTATTTTAGTGTTAAAAATGCCTTCAGGAACAGAACCTTTCATTTAAACAGTGTTCCTATGGGAAAATGTGTTTTGCTTTACAATGTTTCGCTTTACAACGCCATTTTGAGTAACACATTGTGTTGGATAACCGAGGACTGCGTGTATGCTGAAATTAAAATAGTTGTTTTTACAATTTCAATAAAACCTGCTTCATTTTTGATTTACCAAAAATGTGTACAGAACACATAAATATTTGGCATTATTACCATTACGTTTTTTTTTAAGTTACTTATAAAACAGAATATTTGCTTTGAAAATAATTACAGTATTGAAAATTGGACAAAAGTTTTGTACATACAAATTACAGAATTTTGAAACAAATTTTAAACATTCTTAGTATAGGGATTCTAACCTTTCTATGGCTCGCGCCACCCAAAACCATACTGAAATTAGATTAAGCGCGAAATGTAGGGGTTACTCAAAGCCATGCATTGGCTGCGTAGTAGGGATGCTTTTCTGCTTTGCTGGTTCCCTAAGCACGTGCTTAATCAGCCTATTGGGTAATCCGGCCCTGGACATGAACCCATCACACAACCCTCAGGCTGCCACTTAATCTTGGTCCCTCTGAAAATTCAATTTGCAACATTGCAAAAATACAGGAGCAGCCAAAGGTCTTGAAGAGTGCGAGATCATTGTTTGGGACGAGAATGCAACAAACCCCTTGGTGATGGCAGTTTTTTAAGGTATATTTGTGAATGATTGACAGGAGATATTACTAATTTTAGGGACCCTGTGGGGATGTTGTGGGTCAGCTAGGTAGCTGTGTGTATTAACCCTAGTCACATATACAAGTCACGTGCTCACAGGTGTGCCATTCGTGACAATGGCCATACCCTTTTCAGATGGTTTTATGATAATGGAATGATCTCTTTGGAGGTTCTGCACATCAACATTTCAGCTTTGTTTGAAGAAACCTCAATGGCTGAGTTTGTTTCACGATGCACATGTGGCATATTTGGAATGCGCACAGTGGCATGATGCTAGAACATATGACATCAGATGCAGATAATGATCACAAAGTCAATAATAATAATATATTACATCATTCACAATATTCAGCATATTAAATTATATTATCAGAGGTTTACATGACCAAAAATGGTAACATTGTTGTCCACACTGTAGATACATTATATCATGACACCTAACACAACAGTCTAAACTGATTTCTAACAAAACCCACATCTAAAGGATCTAAAGGATCTAAAGGAGCACAAGACAACATAAATAACCATCAAACTATGAAAAGCATGAAAATTAATTTAACAAAATCCATTATGAAAATGCTTCTGCATTCCTTTGTTTCAAAAGCATCACTTTTGATACATTATGCCTGCATTTCCTAAAGAGACTGGCTACCGGGGAATCTTAAGAGGCCTTTTACAAAGGATGTTTTCATTTCTAAGTGGGATTTGAATTGTTTGTGACAGTATTATCGAGTGCTGCTTTTTTTATTCACAACCCAAGATACCACTATCTTTTTATCTACACACTTACAGCTCAACTTTGTTTTTACTGTATAAATCCCAAAATCATAAATTCGTTTTGCTCATTATAGACAGAACAAAGGAAATATATCACCCCTCTGCTTATGCTCAGTGAAAAGTGATTTCTAACTGGGAAAGATACATTAATATAGTATGATGGTTGTTTAGATGTATAAATTTCAATGAAGTCTAAGGACGCATAACAGCAAAGCATCTAAAGCGTTCACATCTTTAAGTGAGAATCTTTAAGTGAATATGTAGTTAGACAGTAGTTGGACTAGAGGTGGACTGGAGACTGGTTCCTTCTGCAACTTCATCTACACAAGGATGTTACTAGGCAGCCTATGGTGGGCTCACTTCTCCACACTGATTTCACGCCTATTAGTCTGCACCATTAACCCCCCCCCCCCCCCCCCCCTCTGCCACAACACATACTTTAGTTTACCACAGTTTCTCCCAACTCTTGTCTGCACACACTCATCACACCTTCCTCTCCAATTCCCTCCTCCACTACCTCTCTCTCCCACCCTAACTCACCTTTTTAACCTCTCTCATATCTCTGGCACATTCCCATTTTCCTTCAAATACGCACTCATCATGCCCATTCTAAAGAAACCCTCTGTTGGCAGTGATAACTACAGATGTGTTACATTTTTCTAAAAATGTGCGAACCAAATTAAATTTGTAGCATTTTTTTTAAATGTTACACCTTGTGTGATAAGCTCCACACACTCACACTGACCACTGGCAGGTTCCTCTCCAAGGTGCAAAAAGTAGGACAGGGTGTGGCGCACCATCGTTCAATAAGACGAAGAACGGGTGACTACCATTGATTTAATTACATTTCAGTTTTACCCGTAACATTATTCCCCCTCTGTACAGATTTGAAAAACAGATAGCTTTTCATGCCCATCTGGGCTTTTCATCTGTGATCCTGTTTGTATGCTGCAGAATAAAGGGCAAAAAACACGTTTTCATAAAGCTGACTTGGAAGTCTACTAAACAGTTAGTTCATTTCAAGAGTTCTGCCCTTTCTATTTTTCATCTCATTATTATAAATATCCTCTATACTGTAGGTCATGCTGTGCTCTTTAAGTAACAAAACATGACTTAAGATATGTTATTGTCCTTTGTGGCTACAGCGTTAGTCTCAACGTGATGTTAAGTTAGGTTAACATTTCAATAAAGCACCAATCCCACTTGGGGATTTCTATATATTTTTTTCACATACAGTAATTGGAACCAGGTGGTCCTCTAGTGCTTAGTCATGCTATTTCCAACGCTAGGGACCCCCTTGATCCAGTGATAATTACTGGTGAACTCACCGGTGCTATTAAAGAATACAAGAATTGGACTCTGGACTAGGAGACAGATGAGATAAGTAGGAGATGAGGGGGTGTAGTGTGCACAGAGAGGGGCAGACACAGTAAGGCAGGGAGTGCAAAGAGAGGGTAGGAGAGAGTGCAAAGATGAGCAGGGCATGATGGAGGAGAGAGTAAGGTGAGGAAGAGGGGGTAAGAGACAGCAAGACATTGCAGGGAGGGTTAAAACAAGGAGTTATGTTTAATTAATAACCTTTCAGATCTCCTAGATCAGCGTATGTTACGTAGAGTACAGCTAGTATAAAATAAGAATTCAAACATAATATGAAGAATGCATTCATGGAAAATCTATTGATTTAAAACCAATTAACATAGAGAAGTGAACTGAGATTTTCAAATGCCTTGATGTTGTTCATTGTACCCATCTGCTACTACAATTTCTCTTGCTCAAACATATGAGTCCAATGGGACTTTGAGTGGGTGACTGTAAGAGATATGTGCAGAGGTACGCAATGGACACTGTTTTAAGGTGAAACTAAAATGAGGCTTTATTGCGCCTGTTCCTTTAACACCTCAAAAACATTAAAAATACACAAAATAAAGGCCTACTCCGCTTTGGAGAATATCTACACCTTTATCGTCCCTCTCAAACCGGGTGGGTAGCTAAGCTTGTTACCACCCCAAACATATACATATAGACAGTGTTCGACAAATCACCCAAAAATCTACTCGCCCAACCAAAAAATCTACTCGCCACCTAGTCCCGCCCCCAACCCTGACCCTAGTCCCGCCCCAACCCTAGTCCCGCCCCCTACCCCGCTTTAAAATAAAAAATATTAATAAAATACATTTAATAAATTCCTAGTCAGAACAACATTCGTTTTTGACATAAATGTATTTATTGTATTACATTATACTACAATTAGTCCTTGTTACGTGTGTGTATGTGTGTGTGTGTGTAAATGTCGGATCTAGAAATAAAAGCCAGGTGTGAATGACTAGTTTCCTGAACCCTTTAACCAGTGTCTGGACGTCCCCGCTTCACAATATCTAAAGCAGCAATCCCGCCTGGGATCTTACCTGATCCGCAGTCCCTCAAGTCCAGGTACCCTCATTCCCGCAACATTATACATTGGAGGGGATGTGTTCCCTACCTGTCTTCTGGGTTAGGGGGGATTCCGATGTCTTCCGTGTGAAGCTTGAGTCAGATCTGGAAGAAAGCAGTATAGGTTATTTTGGTGTAGTATAGGGCAGTTAAGATATATAGGGTAAATAAGATATCCAGATCGAGAGTGTGAGAGAGAGAGTGTGTGAGAGAGAGAGAGAGAGAGAGAGAGAGAGAGAGAGAGAGAG
>WSYH01010620.1:0-22770 GCA_036426205.1 Ascaphus truei | reverse complement strand
TACCCAGCATGCAGCTCTGCATACTTTGTGTGTAATACCCAGCATGCAGCGCTGCATACTTTTGTAATACCAGCTGCAGAGCGCTCCGTTCTTTGCATCAATACCAGCATGCAGCTCTGCATACTTTGCTAATACCCAGCATGCAGCCCGCATAACTTTGCGTTGTCTGAAGCTCTGAATTATCTTCATATTAGGACTCGTCAGAACTACAATGGAGAGAGAGATACAGACACCTACGTGGTAATAATACTGGTGATAAAACTCAATAAAGTAATTCAATCATTTGGTTAGTATTCTATATAAAAACATGATAACATGGTGTTACAGTCACCAGAGGGACTGCTTACATGTAGGTTACATACATACAAACATACTTGCACGTGTACATACATACATACAAACATAACTTGCATTTAACAAACATTACATACATACAAACACTTTACGAATGTGTACATACATACATACAAACATAACATGCACGTGTACATACAACAACATATTGATGTGGACATACATACAACATACTGCATGTGTACAACACTACATACATACATACTTGCATGGTGTACATACATACAAAAATACATGCACGTGTACATCATACCAACATACTTGCATATGTACATACATACAAACATACAACATAACATGCACGTGTACTAACATACATACATACATGCACGTGTACATACAAAAATACATGCACGTATACATACATACAAACATACTGCAGGTGTAATACAAGAGTGGCATTCAACCTAAAGTTGGACAGATAACAGATATTCATGATTATGCCAAACGGTAACAGAAGCTGCAGAATGGATGAGTGCGCTGCTGTGACGCGGTGTGAGTATTTAGAGGAAGGAAACGAAGCCGTTGTGGATGGATTTGCACACGAGTCCGGGAATGGGTTATTTCCTGTTGGAAAAGTAGGGGATTCTTCTTCTTCTCTCTGATTCACAGGAATAGAAGCCGAATTCTAATGTACCAGAACCCTCGGAGGGGGAGAGGACTGCAATATATTCTGTGCGTCTCCTACTTCCCCCCCCCCCCATCCTTCCCGGAAAAAAATGACGGCCCATCTGTCGGGGAGGGAATTTTTATTTTTTCTGGGGGGGGGGGGTTAGTATAAAACCAAGAAATGCCAGGTGTTTGTAGACCCATACACTCAGTGCCAAAGGCCAAAGAACAGCCTCCCAAATAGAGTAACCTAGGACTGCGCTTATAAGTGACTTCCAGCGATCGCGCCCAAGGCCACCGCGCTACAATAAAGGCGCACAGCGAGACGGCAATGCATTTCGATTTTGCACCGCAAGATCGCTGGTGCGCCGCACTAAGAACGCAGCCTTATAAAGTAGCAATGTTTAGAAGAGAACCCTGCGCTATATAGAGTTGGAGACAGGGCGATCCCCGGAGGCATCGAACCGGTCTCGTATTTAATATTGAATTACAACTACATACTCACTATTACCTTTTAAATAGCAAACCCTCCCCCCCTCACCCCCCCCCTGTGAGCGTATACTAGACCGGAGTTAATAGTAAGTAGGGAGTTAGGTCACTGTGGGGCACAGGAGAGATATTAAAGATAGGGGAGAGTTCTGGAAGTATAAGTCACAGAAGAGAGAGAGCAGAGAGCACTAGAGTAGGGTGAGGGAAGTTTCCTAGTAGGAAGAGCTTAGGCTACCCCTGTCTTATGTGTGGGTTTTGTTCAGGCGACTGCGCTCCTAAACAGTTAGGATCCCCTTATTACAAGCGTGGATACAAACAAGAGACATGCAGGCCCAGAGAAGGGAATCTGCGACATGCAAGGTGAAACCACAGGAAGAGAGTGCAGACAGATGCAGTAGCGTCCCCAGAGAGGAGGGAGACAGTGCAAGGGTCCCAGAGAGGCGAGTGCAGAAAACAGCAGTGCCACAGAGAGGGAGAGTGCAGACATGCAAATCCCCCCCGCCACCCCCCTCCCCCCACCCCTCTCTGGCTACACGACACCCAGCATGCAGCTCTGCATACTTTGTGTAATACCCAGCATGCAGCTCTGCATACTTTGCATAATACCCAGCATGCAGCTCTGCATACTTTGCATAATACCCAGCATGCAGCCCTGCATACTTTGCGTTGTCTGAAGCTTCTGAATTATCTTCATATTTAGGACTCGTCAGAATACACTGGAGAGAGAGATACAGACACCTACGTGGTAATAATACTGGTGATAAACTCAACATAGTAATTCAATCATTTGTGTTTATTATTCTATATAAAACATGATAACATGGTGTTACAGTCACCAGAGGGACATTCTTACATGTATATATACATACATACAAACATACTTGCACGTGTACATACATACATACAAACATACTTGCACTTATACATACATACATACATACAAACATACTTGCATGTGTACATACATACATACAAACATACATGCACGTGTACATACATACAAACATACTTGCATGTGTACATACATACAAACATACTTGCATGTGTACATACATACATACATACATACTTGCATGTGTACATACATACAAACATACATGCACGTGTACATACATACAAACATACTTGCATATGTACATACATACAAACATACAAACATACATGCACGTGTACATACATACATACATACATGCACGTGTACATACAAACATACATGCACGTATACATACATACAAACATACTTGCATGTGTACATACAAGAGTTGAGCATTTCAACCTAAAGTTGGACAGATAACAGATATTCATGATTCTGGCCAAACGGTACAGAAGCTGCAGAATGGCTGAGTGCTGCGCTGTGACGCGTGTGAGTATTTAGAGGAAGGAAACGCAGCGTTGTGGATGGATTTGCACACGAGTCCGGGAATGCTGGTTATTTCCTGTTGGAAACGTAGGGGATTCTTCTTCTTCTCTCTGATTCACAGGAATAGAAGCCGCTTCTAATGTCCCAGAAACCCTCGGAGGGGGGAGAGGCCTGCAATATATTCTGTGCTGTCTCCTCACTTCCCCCCCCCCCCCCATCCCTTCCCGGAAAAGGGGGGGGGGGGGGGAATTTTTTTTTTTTGGGGGGGGGGGGGTTTAATAAAACGCCAAGAAATGCCAGGTTTTTAACCCCTTCAGTGCCAAAGGCCACAGAAACAGCCTCCACAAATAGAGGTCTAAGGCTACGCTTATAGTGACTTCCAGCGATCGCGACCAAGCCACCGCGCTTACTATAAGCGCACGCGACGACGGCAATGCATTTGTTTTGACGCAACGTCGCTGTCGCCGGCACTAGAAGCGCAGCCTTAAGTAGCATGTTTAGAGAACCCCTGCTATATATAGATGGGAAGAAGGGGATCCCCGGAGCTGAACCGTTTTTATTTAAATTAATTTACAAACTTACACTTCAACTTTATTTTTAAATGCAACCCCCCCCCCCCCCCCCACTGTGAGGTTACTAGGGGAGTTAATAGTAAGTAGGAGAAGTTAGGCTCCACCCTGTGGTGTCACAGGAGATATTTAAAGATAGGGGAGATGTTCTGGAAGGTTAAGTTCCAGAAGGAGAAGAGAGCAGGAGCCTCAGGAGTAGAGGTGAGGGAAAAGTTTCCCCTAGTTAAGGAGAGATTAGGCTCCCCTGTTTTATTGTGTTTTAGTTCAGGCGCTGCGCCTAACAGTTAGGATCCCTACAACGTGGACAAAAGAGACATGCAGGTCCCAGAGAGGGAATGCAGACATGCAGGTCCCAGAGAGGGAGTGCAGACATGCAGGTCCCAGAGAGGGAGTGCAGACATGCAGGTCCCAGAGAGGGAGTGCAGACATGCCACACGGAGCTGCATAGGATCTAGGATCCTAAGGGATCGGCTCCAGCTCATAGCCCCTGAGAAAGTGGCAGATTCCTGCAGGGAAAGGAGGGTGATTATCACCTCCCCAAAACAGGACAGGATCTCAGAAGGGGCCCGAAATAGCAGGATCACCGGGATAGTGCGGAACTAGCGGAGGCCTGGTCCAACGCGATTGGTTCTCTCAGTAACGAGCGCACGTTAAGAGACGGCGCCCCCCACCCCCCCGGGAAAAACCACGTTAAGAATCGCCGTGTGGACGAAACAAGGTACAGCCGTGTCAGTCCTGTACATGGGAACGAGGTGTTCCCATGTCGGGGAACAGGAATAAAGATAAAAAGTGGTGGTATAGAAACTGGCGCCCGTCTCTCCCCGCCGACCTTTGACAGCACGCCGCGGGGTGGCGAATCTGTGCAGATGTTACACACAGCCGTACCCCGATGTGACCTGCCCAGGGAGCTGGGCGGGAAGGGTTAAATAAATAAAGGCTTTTCTTTTTAACGTCTCCTTTTTTTTTTTTGCTGCATATATATGTGTAACGAGCATAGCTCCCCGGAAGTGATATGAACGCGGTTGAGATCTGGGGACCCCCTGCTTCCTCTCTTATATAAAACAAATACTGGGGGTTAAAAAAAAATAATGGTCTGGTAACTGTCCCTTTAATGTGTCACGCGGTTCCCCGGCGTGGAAGTAGCCGGAAGCAAAGCGCAGATAAAAGGATGAGAAGTATCTGCTGCGAGGCCGCCAAGCGCTGCAAATCCCGGCACGGAGAGGGGCTTCTCCTGTCATCTTCCCCCGGACGTGTCTGTACATGAGCAGGACGCAGCGCGTGGCAGGCTTAATGCGGGGAAATGGGACCGCCACCGAAACCCGAGCCGCTGCCGCCGCCGCCGCCAGGGAGGGGTCCGGATCGAGAGTCAGAATATATATATGGTTTCGTGGACGCGGTTTCCCTCTCCTTTTGTCAAAGGCTCCCGGCTGCTAAACGCGGCAGCGGCTTTATGAAAGAGGCACGGCGGAACGTGGCCTCCCGTGGGACTTTTCCGTGGGTCAATCTGGTGCCATATTGTTTTTTCTGCACATTAAGCCACGGGTCCCCCTCTCTGCCGTGGGCTCCCGCAGCACAGCTCTGTATATATATTACTGGACGGGTTTAATGTCCTCCAGCATTGAATAGGTTAAACCAGGAGCTCTCAACTCCAGTCTTCAAGCATCCCCCCCCCTACCCAACAGGTCAGGTTTTCTGTGGCTCAGTCGAGGAGCCTGCTTCAGCACAGCTGGCTGAATCAGTGGCCTCAGTTCGTCTTGTTCTGAAGATGGTGGCACCGTCTATTCTGTGATGATCAGGGAATATCCTGAAAAACAAGGCCTTTGGAGGGGTGGGAGGGGGTTGAGGACTGGAATTGAGACACTTTGTTGCTTTTTTTAATCACGCTCAGATTTGGCACTCAGATGTATTTATTTCAGTGCAATGTGTACACAATAGTGTTTTTTTATTAAAATGTATTTTTAGACTAGAGCACCCTTTCACGCATGCGGAGCGGGAGAGGGGCTGTTTTTTTTTTTTCGCGTGGTGGGGCGGGGGGGACTGACCCTTCCGTTGCCTTAGCTCTACGTTTTCAAAATCCGGACGGTTCTGGTGTTCTGTTCAGCCACTGCAAGAGGGCAGTAAAGCGTAAATTATTTTTCTTCTTTTCTGTACGTTTGTTTCTAGGTTTATTTGCCGGGTTGTGACTATCTTAAACATAAGTATAGACCCCAGTTCCCCCCTCACGGCGGTGGGGGGGGGGGGCGGGGGGGGGTGGGGGGCATAGGCGGGATTTTTGTCCACAGCAGCAGAGAAGACATGAAAACAAGCCCCATCACCCAAGGTCCGGGTCACTCTACGGGGACCCCCACCTTCCTGCAGGGGTTTCATTTAGGATTCCTGGTTATTTCCCTGCTCGATCTTCCCAAGAAAAAGAAGAAAGAAAAAACACTTTTGGGGAAAATCACAGGAAATGGTTTTGTGTGTGTTTGTGTGTGTGATCTGGATTCAGGGACACGTTCAGCCAGTGGCAGCTGTCAAATATGCTATTTATATTATATTACTATATCATACATATATATATATCACCTTTTTTTTTTTTACCCCACCATAACTTTCTAAAGGTGCGGTTGAAGCTTTGAAAGTGATGATTGATGATTGAATTGTTGTGTATTTTGGTTGGTTTTTTTTGATAGCCTAGTTCAGCTTTAATATTCGCCAGGCCATTTAACCAACTAGCACGGATATAATAAGCCGGGACCCCGGACACCGTTGTGAATTTGAATGAAATAGCTGTCTGTGAGTGGGTTACTGGCTCTGCACTTCTTAACCCAGGCTATGCTGGAAGATTGACTGAATACGGGGCGGGCAGAATCTTCCCGGAAATTCTATCACAGTATCACACCCTCGCCACAAGCACATACACCTCCGTCTCGACAGCGTATATACACCTCACATACAGACCACCTCTCTCGCAGTATATACACCTCACAGTATATACACCTCTCTCGCAGTATATACACCTCCCTCACAGCATATAAACCTCTTATCGCAGTATGATAGACACCTGCACACGAGTAAATTTACACCTCATCTCGCCCAGTGCTATACACCTCACAGAGTATACACCTCGCTCGAAGTACACTAAACCTCCACAGTTTAGGACACCTCTCTCGCAAGTATAGTACCCCACCTCACAAAGTATATACACCTCTCGGCTCAGGTAAGTATATACAACTCTACAGATATTTACACCTCTCTCTTCCCGGTATCTGCAAATACTCTTCTTCTCCCGATATGTGCACCTTCCTCTCTCTCCCGGATTATATGCAACATATCCTCTCCCGGTTAACCCACCCTCTCTCTCTCCCTTTATGGGTACGATACCACCACTCTCTCTCTCCCGGTTTACTATAAACCTCTCTCTCACAATCTCCCTGCGTATATACACCTCTCTCTCTCCCGGTATGACACTTCTCCCGGTATCTACAACCGTCTCTCTCCCCAGGGTATACCGTACACACTCTCTCTCTCTCCCGGTATATACACCTCTCTCTCTCCCGGGATTTACACCTCTCTCTCTACCGGTATATACACCTCTCTCTCTCCCGGGATTTACACCTCTCTCCCACGGTATATACACCTCTCACTCTCCCGGTATATACACCTCTCTCTCTCTCGGTATATACACCTTATCTCTCCCGGTATCTACACCTCTCTCTCTCTCCCGGTATCTACACCTCTCTCTCTCTCCCGGTATATACACTCCTACCCTCTCCCGGTAGAACTCTCTCTCCGTATATACACCTCTCCCCGGTATATACAACCTCTCTCCTCTCCCCGGTATATACACCCTCTCCTCCCGGGAGTACTACCACCCTGCTCTCTCCCGCGGGATATCTAACCTCTCTCTCCCGGTATAATACACCTCAATCCTTCTCACCGGTATATACAACCCTCCTCTCCTCTCCCGATCTACACCACTCTCTCCTATTACTTATCCTCCGGTATCTAACCTCTCTCATCGGATAGACTACACCCCTCTCTTCCCCGCTAAATCTACACCGAGAGAGAGCAATTGGGAGAGAAAACGAGCGCTTCGAAGGGCGAGAAAACGAGTCAATTCGCGTTTATATTCATTCATTATCCCGGTATATACACCTCTTCTCCACTGGGTTATATACAAAACCTCTCTCCCGTAGATAACACCTCTCTCCCGTTTTATATACACCTCACGGTATATGCACCTCTCGCCCGGTATATACACCTCTTCTCCCGTGAGTCTACAATCCATCTCTTCTCCGGTATCTACACCTCTCTTCCCGGGAATCTACAGCCCGTTATCCCTGTTTCGCAGAATGGACATCGCCACACCCCACTTAGCGCGGGCGCGGCGCACTAGCTTCGGGAAGGACACCGCGCGAGCACGGGGAGAGGAACCGCGCGCGCGTACGCCGGAGAGACACCGTCGTCAATGGTCGCACTGGTTGGGGAGTGGGGTGGGGTTCTGGGGATACACTCTACTCTCTCCACGGGTTATCATTAGACACCTCCTCGCTATCCGTATCTAATATTTTCAAGACACACTCTCTCTCCCGGTATGCCGCCATGTGAAAAAGATCAGAAGATCAACGGTGGGAGAATGGTAGAAAACAATGATCTATCATCCAGTAGTTCTCAGAGAAGACAAATATATATGACTAAAACCTATTGTGTAATTGGTTTGGGGTTTTGCATCTCAAACTCTCTATCTTCACATTGGTATATACACATCTCTCCCCCGGGATATCAAACACCTCGTCTCTCTCTCCCGGGAGGGGATCTACACCTCTCTCTCCCGGTGGGGATTTTTACACCCTCTCTACTGGTAAGCAACCTCTCCCTCTCCCTGCTATATTACACCTCTCTCTCTCCGTTTGTATATACACCTACTCTCTCTCGGGTATATACACCTCTCTCTCTCCCGGTATCTACACCTCTCTCTCTCCGGTATATACACCTCTCTCCCGGTATATACACATCTATCCCAGGTAATAAACCTCTCCCGGGTAGTTACACCTCTCTCCCCGGTATATAAACCGCTTCTCCTGGGTAATCTACACCTCTCTCTCTCCCGGGATCTACACCTCTCTCTCTCCCGGTATATACACCTCTCTCCCGGTATCTACACCTCTCTCTCTCCGTATATAAACATCTCCCGGGTCTGTGTATTCTACACCTCTCTAATCTAAAGGTATTAGTACACCTCTTCTCTCACGGATATACACCTCGCTCCACACTGTACTCCCTCGCGACTTTCCATTAGTGTCAACTGACTCACACCCCTCCCCCCTAAACTATCGCATCTGGACCCATCTTTTTGGGGAATTAGCGATTTTTAACACCTCTCTCAGCTCGACCCTGTGTTTAGGAGAGTTTCACCCTTTTTGCAGTCACTAGACGTTTAATTGTTGGTCCCATGTTCAGCGACTCCACCAGCGCTGCGCTATATCCCATACGAACCCAGCCCGTTCAGGATAACCCCGCAACGCCGTGGTATGCCGCTACTCTTGTATCGTTGCCCCTGTCGACACTCTCCTCATATACATGGTTAAATCACCGTTAACACTTGATCAAGTACATTCCAAGGTATATAACCTCTCCGGTATATTCACCTCTCTCCCTGTGGTAGTATATCAACTCCTCATCCCCCGGGTAATATTGACACGACCCTGGTCCTCTTTTCCCCGGTATATATACACCTCTCTCCGCCGCATATAACACACCGTACTCTCTCCGTTATTATAACATTCCCGGTTCTAGTTACACCTATTCTCCCGTGTTGTATATACACCTCTCTCCCGGGATTCTACAAACTCTCTCCCAGGTATCTCAATTCTACACTCTCTCTCTCAATCCTCGGTATCTCTGCACTCTCCTGACTCCGGTTATTACACCTTCCTCTCTTCCGGTATAGTACACCTCTCATCTTCCCTGGTTCTACACCTCCATTATCTACCCCCGGTATATTACAACCTCTCTCTCTCCGTTATAACACCTCTCTATCTCCCCCGGATCTACAACTCTCTCTCTTCCCGGGAATTCAAACTATCTCTAGTCCCCGGTATCTGAAACCCTCTATCTCTCCCGGTAACAACCTCTATCTCTCCCCGGAGTATTACACCTCTTCTCTTCCTGGTATCTACACCTCTTCTCTCCCGCGCTTTAAATCCTTCTAACGCTCTCTCTCTCCCGGTATATTATCACCTCTCTCTCTCCCGGTATCTACACCTCTCTCTCTCCCGTGGATGTACCACCTCTCTCCCGCGTTTATATACTACCTATCCCTCTCTCCCTGGTTATATTACACCCTCTCTCTCCGGTTTTAACTTATTATACACCTCCTCTCTCCGGTGACTTCTACTACCTCTCCTCTACCTTCCGGTATATGACACCCTCCTATCCAGGGTTACTACCACCTCTCTCTCTCGGTTCGTATTCTCCTATTACCACTCCTTATCCCAGGTATTCTACACCTCTCTCTCTCCCGGTATATACACCTCTCTCTCTCCCTGGTATATACACCTATCCAGGAGATTCACCTCTCGCCCGGGTATATAACCTCCCTCGCTCCCTTTGTGGGGAGAGACATTTCGCGCCGCCCGGGTAATTCTGAGACTTAAACAAAGAGATACATCCGGGCATGATACACAGTCCGATAACTGGTATATACACATCTCTCGCCGGTATATAAACACCTCTCAGCTCCCGGGTGATATACATCCTCTCTCATCAACCCCTGGCCAGGGATCTACACCTCTCTCCGGTATATACACCTCTTCCCCTGTCGAGATAAACCCCTCTATGCCTCCCCAGGTATTATCGAAAACTGCTCTCCCCGGGATTAGAGAACACCCTATCCTCTACTGCGCTCTGGTTAATACACTCTCTTATTCTCCTCAGTATCTCCACCTCTCTCTTCTCCCGTGTATTTATAAACCTCTCTCCCCGGTATCCATACCCCACCTCCGTCTCTTCCCCTCGGTACTATAAACATCTCCTTCTCCCCTGGTATTCCGACGGTACTGGGGACTACTTGTTCAGCGATAGTCAATCACCCTGTGATCACATTCGGGGGGTGGGTACTGGGGACACGCAACGAACCCGTTCACCACGTTGTCCCCAGTCGCTGTCGGAACGGCCGACGTGACCCTCAGTCACACCGTGTTCACGGGTAATGGTGAAACGCCCAACCGTGACATTCCAAGGCACACCCGTCCGTCACAGGTGTATGGGGACAAGCAGCCTCAGCGAAGATCACACCATAGTGTTCCACGACTTCCGGGAACAGGGGACACGCAGTGAAGTCACACCGTGTCCACGGGTACTGGTGCACACGCCCAGCGAAAGTCAACAGTGTCCGACGGCTCATCGGTGACACGCCATTTCCGCCGAATACTAGTCCACACCGTCGTCCGCGGGTACTGGTGGCACGCAGCGAATTAGTTTATTTTTACCCGTGTTTGTGTCCACACAGCAATAGGTGGTAAGAAAGAATTGAAGTTGTTCCTTGTGACTCTGTACATTTCCCCCCCGACCTGTCCAGGAGCATACTTCATTATATATATATATATATATATATATATATATATATATATATGGTGCTGCCGGTGTATGGGGCTTTGTACTGTATACGAGAGGACAGCCTGGCACAGGGACAGGTGGCAGCCCGCGCCAGGCGGTGTGCCTGCCAGGGTGAAGCAAGACTGGTGCTTTCTAGAGCCCTGCGGCGGCGCTGTCATTACGTAGCGTTGTTGCAGTCGATGTCACCTATTCACTGCTGGTGGTCACTTGTCCGCTGATTTGGTGGCATGGCTGAAACAGATGTCCCGCTGGACACCTGCTTGCTCCAGATTTAAGGGGAACGGGGGGCAGCAAACTCCAGCACTCACGGGCCCCCGACCGGTCAGGCTTCCAGGTTTTTCGAACACTGAGCCACTGATTGAGCCAACCTGTGCTGAAGCAGGAACTGATTGAGCCAACCTGTGCTGAAGCAGAGGAGCCTGGTTCAATTCCCGGTGTCGGCTCTTTGTGACCTTGGGCAAGTCACTTTATCTCCCTGTGCCTCAGGCACCAAACACATAGATTGTAAGCTCTGCGGGGCAGAGACTGTGTCTGTAACATTCTGACGTGCCGCGTCCCTCGCGCTATATACTGTAACATTCTTACGTGCTGCGTCCCGCGCGCTATATACTGTAACATTCTTACGTGCTGCGTCCCGCGCGCTATATACTGTAACATTCTTACGTGCTGCGTCCCACGCGCTATATACTGTAACATTCTTACGTGCTGCGTCCCGCGCTATATACTGTAACATTCTTACGTGCTGCGTCCCGCGCGCTATATACTGTAACATTCTGACGTGCTGCGTCCCGCGCGATTATATACTGGAAACATTTACGTTTGCCGGGTCCCGCGCGCTATATATGTAACCATTATGACGTGTGCGTTCCCGCGCGCTATTAACTGTAACATTCGACGGTGATGCGTCCCGCGCACTATTTATCTGTAACATTTGACGTGCTGCGTCCGGCGCTGATATACTGTAACATTCTTACGTGCCGCGTCCTGCGCGCTATTACTGTAACATCTTAGTGCTGCCGTCCCACGTGCTATATACTGTAAAACATTGTGACGTGCCCGATCCCACGCGCTATATACTGTACATTCTGACGTGCCGCTTCCCGCGCCTATATACTTGTAACTTCTTGACGTGCCGCCGTCCCGCGCATATACGTTAACATTCTGACGTGCCACGTCCCGCGCGCTATATACTGTAACATTCTGACGTGCCCGTTCCAGCGCGCTAATACTGTAACCTTCTTACGTGCCCGTCCCGCGCGACTATAACTGTAACATTCTTACGTGGCAGCGTTCCGCCGCTTAATGGTTTAATACTGTAACATCTTAGTGCCGCGTCCCGCGCCGCTATATACTGATAACATTCTTCCGTGCCGCGTCCCGCGCGTTCTGATACTGTAAAATTCTTACGTTGCCCGCGTCCCGGCGCTATAATACTGTAACCTCTTACGTGCCGCGTCTGCGCGCTATATACTGTAACTCTTACGTGCCGCGTCTCCCGCGCTGCTATATTACCTGTAACTTCCTTACGTGCCGGTCCCCCGCGCTAATACTGGTTAACATTCTGACGTGCTGCATCCCGCGGCGTGTCGGTTGTTGTAACAATTCTTACGTGCCGGTTCCCGGCGCGATATATTACTGTACATTCTTTACGTGCCGCGTACCGCGTGTGCGATATACGAATTAGAGCACGTCCCCCGATCTGATCTGAGCTCCGCGTCCCCGCGCGCTATATACTGTAACATTCTGACGTGTCGTCCCGCGCGCTATATACTGTAACATCTCTGACGTGCCGCCGCTTATCGTACTCTCGCCGCTCGCGCATTACTATACATTTCTGACGTGCTGCTCCCATGCGCTATATACTGTAACAGTCTGACGTGCCGCGCGCTATATACGGTAAACAGTCTTACGTGCCCGCGTTCACGCGCGCTATATACTGTAACATTCGACGTGCCGCGCGCTAATATACTGTACATCTACGTGCCGACGTCCCGCGCGCTATATGACTGTAACTCTGACTCCCGCGCGCTATATACTGTAACATTCTTACGTGCCGCGTCCCGCGCGCCTTATATACTGTAACATTCTGAACGTGCCGCGTCCCGCGCGCTATATACTGTAACATTCTGTCTGACGTTGCTGCGTCGCGCGCTATATACTGTAAATTCTGACGTGCTGCGCCCCCCCCCCGCCGCCTATATACTGTAACATTCTTAAGTGCCGCCTCCAGCGCACTATAACTGTAACATCTGATGTGCCAAATCCCGCGGCTCTATACTGAACATTCTGATTGCCTGGCGTCCCCGCGCGCATATTATCCTGTACATTCTTACGGGCCGCGTCCCGCGCCTATAGACTGTAACATTCGTGATGTGCCGAGTCCCGCGCTATAGACTACTGTAACATTGCTCCACGCCGTTTACGTACCGACGTGCCACGCCGCGCTATTATACTTGTACATACTTCGAACTGGCCGCGGCCCGCGCGCTATATACTGTAACATTCTACGGCTGCGGTCCGCGCGCCTATATACTGTAACATCATGACGTGACGCGCGTCCCCGCGCTATATGAACTGTAAACATTATGACGTGCCGCGTCCCGCGCGCTATAAATACTGTACACATTCTGACGTTTCTGCCGACGTCCCGCGCGCTATATATGTAACATCTTAAAGTCGGCCGCGTGCCCGCGCGCTATACTGTAACAGCTACGTGCCCCGCGTCGCGCCTATATATCGAACAATTTACGTGCGCCGTCACGAGCGACTATATACTGTAACATTCTGACGTGCTGACGTCCCGCGCGCTATATACGTAACAATTCTGACGTGCCGCGTCTCGCGCTATATACGTAAACATTCTGACTGCCGACGTTCCGCGCTTCTGAACTCATGGGTCCGCACTATATACTGTAACATTCTTACGTGCCGGCGCCCGCGCAGCTATATACATAACATTCTGACGGCTGCGTGCCCGCGCATACGCTACTTCGGCGCCCGACCCCCCCCGGCGCGCATATATACTTGTAACATTCTTACGTTCACGCTCCGCGCGCATATAATACTGTAAATCTCGATCTTCCGCCCCCGCTAATAACGTCATCGGCCTGCGTCCGCGCACTTATATACTGTAACATTCTGACGTTGCGTCCCGCGCACTATATACTGTAAACATTTGAGACGTGCCGCGTCCCCGCGCGCTCTATATCTGTAACATTCTGATGTTCTGCGTGCCGCGCGTCTTATACTGTAACATTCATACGGGCCGCGTCCGCGCTATATTACTGCTAACCATTCTGTACGTTGCCACTCCCGCGCGCTATAGACTGGTAACATTCTTACGTGCTGCGTCCCGCGCACTATATACTGTAAAACATTCTCTGACGTGCTGCGTCCCGCGCACTATATACTGTAACATTCTGAAGTGCCGCGTCCGCGCACGCTATATACTGTAAATTCTTACGTTGCGTCCCGCGCTCTATATACTGTAAATTCTACGTGCCCGTCCCGCGCGCTATATACTGTAACATTCTGACGTGCTGAGTCCCGCGCGCTATATACTGTAACATTCTGACGTGCTGAGTCCCGCGCGCTATATACTGTAACATTCTGACGCTGCCAGTCCCGAGCTAATAACTGTAACGTTCTGACTTGTTGCTGCGTCCCGGCCGCTAATATCTTGTCAACATTCTTACGTGCCGCCTCCGCGCGCTATATACTGTAACATTCTGATGTGCGCGTCCCGGCGCGATTATACTGTAACATTCTGGACGTGGCTGCGTCTCCCGCGACGTATATACTGTACTTCTTACGTCCGTCCACGCGCAGCTATATACTGTACATTCTGACGTGCGCGTACCCGCCGCTATATACTGTAACCTTCTGAGTGCCTCGTCCCGCGCTATAACTGTAACATTCTTACGCTGCCGGTCCCGCGCACTATATACTGTACATTCTGACGTGCTGCGTCCCGCGCACTAATACTGTAAACTTCTGAGTCTGCGTCCCGCGCGCGTATATACTGTAACATTCTACGTGCAGCGTCCCGCGCGTATATACTGGTAACATTTGACGTGCTTGCGTCCCCGCACATATACTGTACATTCTTACGTGCCGCGTCCCGCGCGCTATATACTGTAACATTCTGACGTGCCGCGTCCCGCGCGCTATTATCTGTAACATTCTGAACGTGCGAGGTCACGCAGCGCTATATACTGTAAACAGTCTGAGTGCCGCGTCCCGCGACGACTATATACTGTAACATTCTGACGTGCGATTGTCCCGCGCGAGTTATACGTAACATTCTTACGTGCCGCGTCCCGTCACGCCCCCCTATATGACTTAAACTTCTGACGTGCCGGTCCTGCGCGCTATATCACTGTAACATTCTGAGCTGCCTCGTCCCGCGAGCTATAACTGTAACATTCTTACGTGCCGTAGTCACCGCGGTATAATACTGGAAACCAATTTCTGACGTGCTGAGTCCCGCCGCCTCGCTTATATACTGACATTAACATTCTGACGTGCCACGTCCCGCGCTGATAATATGTAAACATTCTGACGTGCCACGTCCCCCGCGCTATATACTTCGTAACTCTGACGTGCCCGTCCCGCGCTATTAAGCTGTAACATTTTTCTTACGTGCCGTTTGTCCCTGCGCGCTATATACTGTAACATTTAACGTGCACGTCCCGCGCTATATACTTAACATTTCTGACGTGAGTCCCGTATTCATCTACGGCTGAGTCGCGCGCTATATACTGTAACATTCTGACGTGCTGAGTCCCGCGCGCTATATACTGTAACATTCTGACGTGCTGAGTCCCGCGCGCTATATACTGTAACTGTGAGTCCCATTGGGAGAAAAGCGCTGTATGAAATAAAGTTATTAATTGGGGATTTTAACGCTTTCCTTCCTGGGGGTTAATGAACCGCTGGCCGCTCTGCATACGGTTAATATATTCCAGGTGAAGCTATTTTGGGCTTGTAACCATCGCCCCCTCCGCTTCCCCCTTTTCCTGTCCTCCCTGCAGGCGTTTAACCCCTTGTATGCTGTCGGGCGACCCGGATCATCATCGTTCTCAATCGCTAAAGAGCGCCCGGAATATATTGGCGCCATGCAAATAAACGCTAATAATTAATAATAATAATAGGAAGCACAGATTGGGGGGGGGGGAGCCATGTGCTGGGAGGGGAAATCCAGACCAGATTTTAAACACATCTGACGTCAAGTCCAACGGGCAAGAGGGGGAGGAGGGGAGAGGGAGAAGAGAGGGGGGAGAGGAAGGGAGAAGAGAGGGGGGAGAGGAAGGGAGAGAGAGAGGAGGGGAGAAGAGAGAGAGAGGAGGGGAGGAGAGTTAGGGTAGAGGGAGAGAGAGGAGGGGAGGAGAGAGAGAGAGTCAGATTTCACACACACAGAAAAAAATAAAGGAAAGAAAGGGAAAAAAAACCCTGAGAAACAGAGAGAGACACACAGAGGGAGAGAGGGAGAGAGAGAGACACACAGAGGGAGAGAGGGAGAGAGAAAGAGACACAGAGGGAGAGAGAAAGAGACACAGAGGGAGAGAGAAAGAGACACAGAGGGAGAGAGAAAGAGACACAGAGGGAGAGAGAGAGACACACAGAGGGAGAGAGACAGAGACACAGAGGGAGAGAGAGCCTGGGACGCAAGAATATGCACCAAGGGAGAACAAGAGGAATCGATCGGGGGGCCGGGGTAGACCCAAGGGTGCTGTATGGGCTTTGCACCGTAAGGTCATGCCTAGAACCGCAAAACGCATGAGTTGAAGCGAGCGGGGGAAAGCCCTAACAACACAGGACTGTGGGGGGCACCCTGTTCCTGCAATCGGAGAAGGCGGTCAGCAGGGTAATATGAAGGGGCAGAGGGGTTAGGGAGAGCGAGGGGGGCTGTGCTCTGGGACACAAGGAGGGCTGGTGGAGGGCAAGTCAAGTGGGGGGAGAGCAGTTCACGTGGGGGGAGAGCCAGTCACAGTGGGAGGAGCAGTTTCAGTGGGGAGCGAGAGCAGCGTGGGTGGAAGGGATATCATCCGGGTGGGGGGAGCAGTTAGTGGGGGGGAGGGGTAGTACACGTGGGTGGAGACAAGTCAGTGGGGGGGCTGTCCGTGACCAGTCACAGAGGGAGAGCAGTCATTGGGGTGGGGGGGTGTAACATGGGGAGAGAAGTTAGGGGGCAGTCACAAGTGGGGAGAGAGCAAGTCAGTGGAGGGGGGGGGTAGGTAGTCACGTGGGAGAGCACGTCTGTAGAGGGGGGGTAGTCAAGAGGGGAGAGCAGTCCACAGGTGGAGGGCGGGCGGAGTCACAGTGGGAGAGAGAGTTTGTGGTGGTGGGGGGAAGGTAGTCACAAGGGGAGATCTGATACGTGTGTGGGGGGGGGTAGTCATTCAGAGGTGTGTACTTACAAAACAGATAGAGGTGTGACACATTTAATAGAAGCAGTGGTGAGAGGGCAGTCTGAGGACCCAGGCGGGTCCCTACCTCTGCACTTAGATTGGTGGAGCGCGTTTGTGCAGAAGCTGCGGCATTGGTTGCATGAAGTGTCCCGGGGCGACCGGGCCGGGCTGACCGGTTCCCATGTGAAACTTGTGGTTTCATCCTTATGGGGTTATATGAGATAAACATAGAACACTCGGCGTCTGGAGACCCCACAATTGTGACAGATCCGCGGGTTCCGTTGAAAGGTCCCCCCATTTCTGAGAAACATAACTTTCGCCGTTTTCCCGCTGGTGAATAGGACTTGGGCGCGGGCAGCGCCACAGTACCATCTACTTTTGAATGCACGTTCCCATCGACCTCTTGTGCGTACGGACCTCCCCTCCTTTGTCGGTCCCTTGTAACGGTCCTCAGCCCCAGGGAACGGGCGAAGAGCCGGCACACCTGGCCGGCAAAACCCCCTAGCTCACGCGCAGCGGAGGAGGGCATTGTGAACTGCAGTAAGCACACACGTAGGCCACCTGCTAGCTCTCTACTCAGCTATGCGGGAAACAGCCAGCCATGCCACTGAGGGAAGAACCGTGTACAGCAGGCTAAACCAAGCCTGGAGTATGTCAGTACAGCACTCCACCGTACCCCGTCCAGATTCCAGCTGGCTTAAGATTGTATGGTGTAGCGGGACGTGTAGCTGCAAGGTAAGCTAGCTGGCGATGGTCTACCAGATGGCATAGACCCCAGCCAGGCGCACATGTAGGGTTAGGCGAGTAACGGTGTTAGAGCCAGGTAGGGATGCAGTACACGGGCGGCTGGCATGTGAGGTTGTGATGATTAGTGCTCCGCATGTGGCTTGTCGGCAGTTAGTTTAAGGCAATGGCTAATGTAAGGTGGCGAGTAGGCAGGATGATGTTGGTAAGGGTTAGGATGGTGTAAGGGTTGCTGAATTAGGGTATTAGGCTGGCAGTAAGGCGTTCAGGCTGTGGCTGCAGGGGTACGGCTAGGACTGCATGTTAGGTTACTAATGGATTGTGGGATAGGGTTATGGAGGCATGTAAGGGTTAGGATGGCTAAGGGTAGGCATGAGGTTAGGCTGGCATGTGGGTAGGGTAGGATGGCAGTAGGTTAGGGAGGGAGGGGTTAGGTGGAGGTAGGTTAGGAGTTGGCATTGTAAGGCTTAGGGATGATGTGAGTTAGGCTAGGTTGGCGGCATGATGGGGGTAGGTGTAGGCGCACTGGGGAAGGGTTATTGGCTGGCATGTTAGGGTGAGGCAGGCTGGCATGTAGGAGGTTAGGCTGGCGTACGTAAGGGTGTAGGCTAAGGTAGGCATGTTAGGGGTAGAGGATTAGGCTGGATTAAGTTATGATAATGTAAGGGTTAGGATGGCATATGGGTTAGGCTGGATAAGATTGGGTAGGCTGGCATTATAACGGGTTGTGCATGAGGGTAGGAGGCAATTAGGGTTAGGGCTGGGCATTTTAAGGGTTAGGATGGAGTTGTAATGGGATTAGGCTGGCATGTTAGGGTTAGGCAATTGGCATGTTAAGGGTTCGTTATATTTATTAGGTAGGCTGGCATGTAGGTTTAGGCTGGCATGTTAGCGGTAAGGGTTAGGGCTGGCATGCTAGGGGTAAAGGATGGCTGGCATATAAGGGTTATGATGACATGTAGGGTTAGGCATGCATTGGCTGGAGTTAGGGTAAGGGTTAGGCTGCATGAAGGTTAGGCTGGAATGTAAGGGTTAGGACGGCCTGGTCTCTGTGGTAAGGTTAGGTGGCATGTTAGGGTTCGGAGAGTTGGGTTAAGGTTTAGGATTGGCTGGTATAAGTTGGTTGGCCATGGGTAGTTAGCGGTAAGGGTTAGGCTTGGGCATCTACAGGGTTAGGTGGCAGGTAGGGGTAATGGCATGTTAGGCTGGCATGTTAGGGTTGCGCATTGGGATAAGGTGGCATGTTAAGGGTAGGGTTAGGCATGTTGGGCAATGGCTAGAAGTAGGGTTAGGCTGGGGCTGGAATGTGGGGGTACAGGGTTAGGCTGGCATGTTAGGGTAAGGGTGGCATGTTAGGTAAGTTTAGGCTGGCATGTTAGGGTTGGCTGGCATGTTAGGGAAGGGTTAGGCTGGCATGTTAGGGTAAGGTTTTAGGCTGGCATGTAAGGGTTACGCGGCATGTTAGGGTAAGGTTAGGCTGGCATGTTAGGGTTAGGATGTCCTGTTAGAGTAAAGGCTGTGGCTGACAAGTTGGGTAAGGGTTGGCTGGCATGTTAGGGTAAGGGGGTAGGCTGGCATGTAGGGTTATGATGACATGTTAGGGTTATGATGACATGTTGGGTTAGGCTGGCATATTAGGTTAGGGATTGCATGTTAGGGTAGTAGTTAGCGGCAAGTTAGGGTTAAGGGTGCTGGCAGGGTGGTTAAGGGAGGCTGGCATGTTGGGGTAGCAGGGTTAGGTGTCATGTTAGGGTAAGGGTTAGGTTGGCCATGTTAGGGTGAGGATCAAACCCCCAGTATGACACGCCTAGTAAGGGTACCAGCTTTTCACTGATGATACCAAAGTCGAAACAGTCTGCTGTGAGTGCGTTCACTGGCTTTGCACTAATCACAGGCTATGTTAAAAGCTGTTTTAAACAGCGAGCATTGGCTTAAGGGCTCCATGTAATAACGGAATTGGAGACAAAAGGGGCACTGCGTGCTTATTGACTGTCTTCCCAAAATCCCTTGTGCAGTGGAAGCGCTGTATGCTAGGACAGGTGATAATGGTGAAAAGCAGGGTTGCAGACCTATCTAAGACATGTGAATGCTGCTCACAAGAAATATGTTATATATATACTATAGACAACGCACCACGCACGCAAGCACGCGACGGCGCGGCGCGCAGGGTGTGTGTGATATATATATATAGATACGATTATACTATCTATATTCTATCTATCATTATATATATATATTATTAATATATAAAATAACGAGATATATAACATTGTGTGTGTGTGTGGACTGGAGTTTGCTCTTCCTCTGTTGGGCCGGCCTGAATGACAGTTCTGCGTCCCATCTGGCAGGCGCGGTGTTCCTTATTTGGGGCTGCATTGTTCCAGCCTGGCTGTGTTTATACGGCGTGGGCTGGGAACATCTGGAGAAGGATTCTGCAAACCCACCGTGCGTTCCTTATCTCTTGTGGTCTGCGTTGAATTGAGACATTGCGAGAGCTGCCATCACACTCAGCACTGTGGGGGGAAAATGTCCTTTCACTGATATTTGGGGTAAAAACGTACACAATGTGTAGGACTTGTGTTGGAATTTCGGGAGGGATCAGGAAATCCATATACTTTTCCGAGCGAGATCAGAGGGATCCGCATGGTTTCCGTGCTGCATTACACAGCCTGTACCAGACTTCCGGAATAAATAATACATTACCAAACGTACAGATTACATAGAAACCCAATGCTGGTCTGCTCCCAAAACCTGGTACGTCTGGGTTCCAGATAATGGCGGTATCGCTAATACCGGGCCTCCCCCCCACCCCCCGTTCCCCTCGTCTTTCTGTTTATCCTACATTTAGACCTGCCAAGGCTCATGCACGCTAATGAGTGAGCTGTGGGTGTTCTTGTAGAGTGTCAGCTCTGCAGAACAGCGACCGCCTAACCTTCTGTATGTGAGAAATACTGCCGATGAATGAGTTCAGTAGTTGCATTGCTGCAGGGGAGACCTTATTGTGCCTTCTGGCCTCCCAAGTGCTCAGGCGTAACCTTGGGGGTCCCACATGGCACGGGAGTTGCAATATACTGAAAGCACTTAGTCATGTAACACCTTCATCGCCGGGCCATGTGTAACATCCGTTGCAGTATCAGCTGTCGGCTCTGCTATCTGCTGAATGGAGAATCCAAGATCTGTAAGTAAGGGGCCCCAAGACCCCCCAACCGGTCAGGTTTTCAGGATATCCCTGCTTCAGCAGAGGTGGCTCAGACTGAGCCACTGATATTGGTGCGTGTGCGTGTGCAAATATAAACGCATCTCGTGTACATGTGTGACTGTGTTTATATGTATTGGTGCGTGTGCGTGTGCAAATATAAACGCAGCTTGTGAGATCTGACCCCTCCGCTGATTGGCTGGCAGTTTGTGAGATCTTCAGATAAAGGACGAGACAGCCATTGTATCTGACTCATACGGAGGAACCTCCGCACAGCCGGCGTGCAGACCTTTAACCCTCTGGGTGCCAGACAGGATGTGTCTCATGCGGTTAAGCACTTTGCGCACACAATGGGGGCTGTGCTACCACGGCGCAAAAAGGATGGCTGTAACTCCGCGTATTAACCCCTCCACTGCCAGAGAGAGGGACCAGCAGTTTGGATTTTAGCTCTGACGTGTGGTCTGCCAGCGGTAACACGGAGTAATGACTGCTGGAAGCCTGCCCCTGAAGGGGTTGCATTAGGTCTGTTTTCCACATCACTGCCGCACTGACCTCTCAGCACCCCAGGGCGCTGACCGACTGCTAATACCCCCTCACCATAGAGAGGTCAGGGTGCAGTGACCCCGGGGAGGGAGACCTGGCCCTTCCCAACCAAAAAGCCAGACTTGGCGGGGGTGAAACCCCAGAGACAACACATAGGCTGGGAGTGACTGATTTCCAAGAGGGAATCTCATTTCTGGTGAGCGAGACAGCCTTCCTGTGAGCGAGACAGCCTTCCTGTGAGCGAGACAGCCTTCCTGTGAGCGAGACAGCCTTCCAGTGAGCGAGAGACAGCCTCCCAGTGAGCGAGACAGCCTCCCAGTGAGCGAGACAGCCTCCCAGTGAGCGAGACAGCCTCCCAGTGAGCGAGACAGCCTCCCAGTGAGCGAGACTGCCTCCCAGTGCGCGAGACAGCCTCCCAGTGCGCGAGACAGCCTCCCAGTGAGCGAGACAGCCTCCCAGTGCGCGAGACAGCCTCCCAGTGCGCGAGACAGCCTCCCAGTGCGCGAGACTGCCTCCCAGTGCGCGAGACTGCCTCCCAGTGCGCGAGACTGCCTCCCAGTGCGCGAGACCGCCTTCCAGGGAGCGAGACTGCCTCCCAGTGCGCGAGACCGCCTTCCAGGGAGCGAGACTGCCTCCCAGTGCGCGAGACTGCCTTCCAATAATGAGTCCACCCTCTAATGAATGAGACTAGTTTCCAGAGTGAGAAGCCCATTTTCGATGAGTGAGACAGCCACTCAATAAAAGAGACCCCCCCGTGAGTGAGACTCACTCCAATGAAGTTACTGCCTGAGTGAAGCTCACTGAACATGAGTGAGACTGCCTTACAACAGGGGAGCAGATATTCGGGCTGAGATGGGGGGGATCCCGGTGGGGAGGGGGAAGGGGGGGTCCCGGGGG
>WSYH01010619.1:0-22771 GCA_036426205.1 Ascaphus truei | reverse complement strand
CGTGGGCGCCTATAAAATTTTACCACTATAAAGGATATACGAAAACCAAGCCTGTTTAGCGTAATACTGTTGAAACATTAAACAAACAACATATAAGACAACAGGCGTCTCTATCCGCTCGTGGACGCAACTTGTCAGCAGGTACTCCTGGCGGCTATAAGAGATGGTTAGCTGGCAGGTACTCCTGGCGGCTATAAGAGATGGTTAGCTGGCAGCTCACGTTGATTCACCGCTGAGGAAGAGAGCAGATCGCTCTTGAAACGCGTAGGGTGGAGGTTCAAGCCCCGCACACATTGGTGTAGTACCCCCCGTACATTGGTGAATCAACGTGAGCTGCCAGCTAACCATCTCTTATAGCCGCCGACGAGTTGAACCAGCTGTTGCGGTTTCCCATTATTCAAGCGCCCTGCTTGGCGCCCTGCAGGAGTACCTGCTGACAAGTTGCGTCCACGAGCGGATAGAGACGCCTATGTCAGCAATTAGACAAACTACTTTTTTTTCTACTACAAACCTTGTGGACTAAGCTCTATTCTTGTTACTGACTGTTGACAGACTAAAATCCTTTTTTTTTTTTTTTTTAAAGAAGTGACGATGACTAATGACGAACAGTTAATGGCCCTGTGGGCTGGGAGCTGTTCTGTTAGAAGCAGTGCTGAAATCGTAACAGATCTTTACTTGTTTGAAATCATTGGACACTTGCATTTCATCTGTAAAAGTGGATACAGTGAACAGAAATGAAGCACCTCTGCTGCACAGGTAACCCCACTTCTAAAATTTCATGGGTTCATTTTTAATGTTAAAGAGTAAAAGTCAAAGTAGTTCTTACTCTGTAAATTCACGAAAAATAGCTTCTTTTTTTTAGCACCTAGGCAATTTATAGATTTTGTAGTCACATTGTTGTATTTTTTAGCAATGTATGATTTGAAAGTGGGAAAGTTAAGGGTTTAAAAATCAGATGTTTTCCAAGTTTTCCAAAAAGGTAATAGAAAGGCTTCACTTTAATAATAATTATTATTTATAGATATCAACATGATTTTAGAATACGATAAATATATTTGAAAACCTTGCTAAGTAAACAATTGTATTTCTATTTTCATATATGTAATGATAATGAAAGAAATGCATTGTGTAGATGGGCTAAGCTTGTTCAATGAAGTGTAATTAATTCAAATTCTAAATTACTTTTTTTCCTGCTCTGTGTTCTGCTTTTAGAGTTCATGCATGGCTTGATCCTTATTTATTTTTGTGCTATACTGTATGAAAACAGTGAAGTATCTGTGAACAGGTGCTCATTCACCTCTTAAGTGCAGTACGTTGTACTGCTCTTTACTAGATATTGCATTATTGAACATGCTTATTTGATCCATCTCCCAGTAATATGTTGAGGTCTGTAAATAAAGCCTGGAACAAAGCTGTTTTTCTTTTAGACAAAGCACTGATAAGAAAGTCAGCCATCAAAGTGAAATGTTAATGGGATGCTTTTATAAACAAATATTAAAATATTTGCAAAGAACAAATACAAGTACATAAACATAAAATACGTATAACGCATTGACTTCTCTTCTTAATTTAAAAATTGTTGGAAAAGTAACAAAAAAGATAAAGAAAAGGACATGGATATTTTGATCAGCATGAAATACTGTACATTTTATTTGAACTGTTTTCTTTAATACTGTAGTATGTTTTTTTTCTACATTTTCTATACATTTTACAACAGCTAAGCGAATACTATTTGTTTAGGTTAAAAAAAATTATGGGATGTACAGTATATAATAAAGTTTTGAAAGATAGCAATATGGCCCAAATATTAACCCTAAAGCAATGTTCAGATACATTACATAGTTTATATTTTACATTTCATTGCAAAGTATAATGAAGAAATTATACATTTACAGTTTTTTTCCTTTTTACATTTGCATTTGTTAGTTTTTTGAGGAATGTGAGCAAACCTACATTATGAAATTAACTAAATATTGCTAATTAAATAAATACTGCTTACTGAGAATACTGTTACAAAGCAAAGCTTTATAGTGTTCACATTCAACATATATAGAAAGAATGAATAATAACTTTTACTATTCTATAATGTATTAAAATTATTGTAAAACAGTATATTAAGCAGGGCCTGGTAGAGAACTTCTAGTTCAACTGGGAGTCATGTATTCGATTCCCAGCCAAGATTCTAGGGCAGAACTTGTGCAAAAATAATGAATAATATATACTTATCAGAAATCCAGGTGGTTGCAGACAGACGGGGAACACCAACCAGTCTAATAGATACACAAAAACATGAAGTCCAAAGCACTCTCAATAGAAAAAGGATTATTTAATCTCAATAAATCATCAGGCAAACACCAAAACTCCAGAGCGACGTGCGTTTCAGACCACAAGGTCTTTTCTCAAGCTCACAGAGTTTTGGTGATTGCCTGATGGTTTATAGAAATTAAATAATCCTTTTTCTATTGAGTGTGCTGCGGACGTCATGTTTTTGTGTATATATACATATATAGTTATTGATGCCATTTGGAATCCAGAATCAATAGACAGCACACAAGGGGGTAGTTGAGAAAAAAAGTGTATTTAGTGAAAGTGGTACTTTGTAAACCAATGTTTCGGTCCCCGTGGAGGGACCTTCCTGCATCACCCTGAGGAAGGTCCCTCCACGAGGACCGAAATGTTGGTTTACAATGTACCACTTTCACGAAATACACTTTTTTTCTCAGCTATCCCTTTGTGTGCTGTCTTTTGATTCCGGATTCCAAACGGTATTGTATAACTGCATTATCTTTATGGGACATGCACCAACCATCATACTTTGTTTATACTGTAGGAGTGCCAACTGACCTTTTTATTATATTAAAGAGAAGAGAGAGTGCTCCATTAAAATAGTCCAAAAATAGCCTGTAGCTTGTACCTTAAAGGTATGTAGAAAATACGTTACCATCCAGAAGAACGATAAGGCAAAGACAGCACTCAGAAGGTACGTTTGCAAAAAAAACTATATTGTCATAACATCACATAGGACCGATGTTTCGAACCCACAGAGGGATCTTTATCAAGGGGATGTGTATTAAGTGCTACCCACTATTGAATACTTATATAACACATACAGTACCCAGTGCTCCCACCCCCCCCCAAATAATTAGGACAATCAAGAGAAATGTGTGTGACTCGTGATAATCACATGAACACTGATCAACAACAAGCGGCCATCTTAGAAAGTCTAATCCCCAACAGAAGGCAACCATGAGTCATATACTGTAGATCAGCTGTTATATCACAGCTAAAGGAATTCTGCATCCCTGGAAGACATGGCAACAGTCTTTGCACGTATGTGCTGAGAATGCTTCACTGGCTGACAGTACTTCATACATTTACAGGCAGCCATCTTGAATTCCTGACCAATGATCAGGTGTCCGTCCTGGCTATTGTTTAGCATACAGGTTCCGTGCTCCCTCATTGGCGGACCGATAGTCCATATAAATGCAGGTGCCAACACCGGGATGCAGGCGATCGCAAATTCACTGTCCCTGGTATGCAGCCGGCAGGTCCCTGCATCTCTGGTAACCATGGTTATGGTATTGCGCATGCGCACTCTGCCAGGTCAGGCAGCATATTGAATCGTGTACTTAAGGAAAATGGGGGAGGGAAGGAAAATAATCCCTCGCTACAGCTCAGTAAACCAAGGTGGTTCGTTGGTGCTATAATCAGGGGTGAGGGTTAATCATGGACACAAAGGAGAAAAAGAACCCATATGTGAGAGCACTCTAGAAGGTCTAGATAGGCTAGAGGATACATCTGTATGGTGGGTATAATGACTGCAATGATATGATGTATAAGTTAAAATGTAAACTTTAATGTGAGCTATGCTCACAATTAAAATAGATAGTGGAGGCAAAAAATAGCTAGTAAGCCTCACATAAAATATAATAGCCTTGATCGAATAGCAAATTAAAACACAATAAGTCTCTGCAGGTCCAGAGTGTAACAGCCCGTAGCACTCTGAATAATGTTTAATACAAGTTGTATATATGCTAAATAACCAGGTACGCGACCACAGTGTTTTTGTATGATTCTCTAATGATCGCAATGCCGTGATGATCTTGGTTGAGGGTATGAGCCCAAGACACGGCACTATGTGTATACATGTAGGGTATTGCTTGAGCCAACCGATGTAGTGAGTCGCTCGGGAAAAGTGCTGTGTTCTAGCAAGGTGCTAGGTGGGAGCTAAGTATAGTCCATAGTATGCCTAGATAGCAGTCCTAAATGGACATATGAGTAGCTGAATCATAAGATCTTTGAACGTGCATTGATTGAATAATAGATATAAATGAATGCATAATAAGTTGAAGTTGCCTCATATAATATAGTGCCCTCGGATGTTAAAGCCTGTTCTGAAACCTGGATTTAGTAGTAAAATAAGTTTCTGTTTTTGTTCATGTCAGAACACTGGGATAGCCTAGTAGTGGCTTACTCAGTGTCCCGTTGTTCATGACTTAGTTGTTACAGTTCTCGAGCGGTCACACGCACAGGGCTCCAGCCAAGCATGGAGCTTGTTGCTTGTTTATGTTTTGGAAAAACAGACTATGGGTGCTATCGTATTTAGACCGTGTAGTAGCCTGTACACGGTTAAAACAGTGTCTCTATATTCAGGTTCCCTAGTGCACTTAGGCTGATGGTACAGTAAACTCACAGCAGACAATAGTTGTTTAAAGTAGCAGGAACTGTCGTGTTTGGACCCAGGGAGAGCCTAGTTTGTGGTGCTGCAAAGGTCACTATATGTTACGCCGGTGCTGCCCGCAGACCAGACCCGTCCCCTGAGCTGAAGGGGGAAGTAGTAATACACGCACCCGCAGCAAAGGGAGCGTGTCCAGAGTCTGGTATGAAGCGTTGCCAGGCCAGGTGTAGTAAGGTAGACAATACTTGCCGATACCGGTTGTAGAGATAGAGTGAAGGATGCCTCGCCGAAGTCAGGGAGTGGAGAGTGGAGATGGGTCATTGTCCAAGCCGTGTTCAAGGGGTTACCAGAGTGAGCGTTGTCAAAGGAGTGCCGAGATCGAGAGCCAGAGGGGGTAGTCATACGAGCTGCGTCAGAACCTGTGAAAACACTGAGAGAATCCAGAAGTACTTCCATACAGAGACTATGTCGAGCAAAGACTGAGAGCAGAGAGGAGCTAGATAAAGCAGGAATGTCCAATTAGGAACGGAGGCGGGACAGGAAGAGTTACAGGGAGACACTGCAGATTGGTGCAGGCATAACAGGCCAGGTGAGTCTTGTTGGTAACCTGAGTATGCCCGTGCAGTGTGCGGGGGCGGAGCCTGAGGTCCAGGGGACGGGAAGAAGAGTGTGCAGACTGAGCGTGCTCCGTAACTCGTGTACGCGCGTGAACCGAGCCAGTGGATGGTGCAGGTGTGCGTGCAGAAGGGCGTGGGCGCGCCCGGCGCTGAGCAGAGGAATCGCAGAGGGGAGTGATCCCGCGACGGCGGCAGGGGCGAGGAGCCGTGGAGGCCGGTAAGGCAGGTGTGTTTTGAGTGTCCAGGGGCTCCCTGCGGGAAGGGGGTGTTCTGTGTGGGGAGCGTGGAGAACGCCGATTCCTGACACTATATTCACGACTGGCTAATACCGATGGTCAGGCTTCCTCTAATAGGGTAAGCTCCCGATTTGCATTATTCAGTAAAAATGTACTTGTAGTCAGGTCCCCAGGTTTTGTGTTGTACTCCCCTTACCTCCGCTGACTCACAGGAGGTTGCGGGAGAATGAGGCTGGCGACGGGATCGCCGGGGGCTTCTGTGGGTCCCTTTCAAGGGCGCCGCCATCTTTGAGGTACGCGCGCAGCCGCTGTATGTTCGCTCATGCGGAGATGCAGTGGTATGCCGTGAAGGGTTAGGAGAGTAGCGGCAGCAATGACAGGATTGCGCACGCGTAGTGTACAGCGCGCACACGGCAGCCCAAAGACACGGTAACTACAAGTCCCATAGTGCTTAGGGGTGGCAGGACCATGGGATGCCAGGGAACAAGAGCAGCTAGTTTCCTGAGACAGGAGAGAGATCTTCGCACTCTGTAAGGGGAGGAGTCACTCAGAGCTGGGATGCCAAGAGGGTAGGTTGCATGTGTGCAGGGGTCTGTGACGCCTGTACTAGACCAGATTACCCCCAGTAGGCCCCAGCTAGGCCCCAACTTATCTCATCTTGTGGATAATACAGGGACAGGCCCATGTGCATAGGGCCACTGCCTTTGTATTATTAGTGAGTCAGGGACACAGTGCCATCTGCGTGATCCTGACAGTGTGGTCTGGGACCAGACCACGGACGGATGCAGAGACTGTCTTGGAGGTGGGATCATCCGGCTGGATATCATCCCACGCAGAGGAGAAAGCTCAGCAGAGAACATCGCTGGATCTCGTTTCGTCGGTACAACTTCTTCAGGAATCTAATTACTCTACCCCTCATCTGAATATTTATAGGCATGATGGCATTAGCTTAATTGAAGTTATCACCTGAATTTAATTACAATATATTTATATAATAAAAATGAATTACACTCACTACTCATTCCATAGTAGTGGTCCAAATACAATACAATATACTCAATTGGTAGGTCCAATCAAATGTGAATACATATTTATATGTGTAATCCTGGTCCCCCCACCCCCAGACACAGATGCCATATCTAGGGTGTAGTGAGGGCTGGCTACATGTATGTTGATGGTGCATACCTGCCGGTAACAGGAGGGCCTGAGTCTTCCGCGGTGATGTCGGGGATACAGGACCAGGCTTCTGGGGTATATGCCTCCATCTTCTCCTTAGCAATGGTGCAGCGCCTCCATCCTCTATAACTTCCCAAAATGTGGGGTAGGACCTTTATAGAGAAATTACCCTGGTCCCAGGATGAATGCTCCAGAATACACACACAGTCTGATGTAAAACCGCAATGTCTCTTTATTGTCTCTTATCACAGCAGCAGCACACAGTAGCCACAGTTCAGATACAGCAGCAAGTCCTGTGCAGCAGGCTTTTAAATGTGTCTGGTATTCCCCCTCTCCTTCCCTCCAGTAATGTCTCCAGACAAGGTGGTCTGGATGAGGCCTCAATACCCCTGCCTCCACCTCCACCAGGGTAGGCCCTGTGGGTGAGGCTAGATCTCCTTCCCCTCACCCCCTGAGCAGGGTGAGGGCATTGGTACACCTCTATATAGGTTTGTCCTTATCTCCTCTCGGTCCTACAGCACTTCAGACCGCACATGCTCCTCAGCTCCCATCTGATGCTCCCAGACTGACCAGCTACCCGCGCAGCTGTCACATGGTCATCTCTCCTTTCTCTGGTTCAGCAGACACACTGCTCTCCAGAGACCCCAAAGTCTCACAGGCCTGACAGACAAGACTCAACTCCATGCAGAACTGAACTCTCCAACAGACTGAACTCACACACACACAGGACAGCCTACTAAATAGACTCAGCCCCACCCCCACCCCCTATGATGTCAGCAGGACCTCCCCTCTGTCTAGCCTGCACAGAGCTCAGGGGCCTGCCTCCACCACAGAGGCGGGGCTTGGTGAGGGGGAAAACCCCATGGTCACTACTGGTGCCTGCCCTTACCAGGGCTTACTCCAGTAGTAGAAGGATAAGTAGCCCATTCTGTTTACAGGGGGATACATATGGATGGTTAAATTTATAAAAAAAATACATATATAAGTGAGACAATACATTAACTCAGAAAGGTCTATTCAATTAGCTAGTCATTAACAAAGGGGTTTTCATATGCGGAGTTCCTGATCCATTGCTCTATTCAGAGAGAGAAGTATCTCTGTACTGCTTTATTGAAAAGGAGAACAGTGTGAGTGGAACTATTTTTCACTTAAACAACAATTAATCTGGTTGAAATTGTACTACACTATGTCGCTTCTATTGTTTCTTTCATGACGTTGATGTGAACACTGGCGCGCCCCTGAACTTTTGAAGAACATTTGGATCCAAGAGACTAGAGAACAGTCTGTTAAAGGGTTTTCTGAGCAGCTTTTCAATTAGCACTATACACTGGGTGGTGTAAAGGATTTTTATTGTAGACTTAAAAGTCACCATATATATTCACTAATTGATCACAGTTCACTTTAATATTTCCAAGTCACTTTATTACAGTTTTATTTAATTTTTTTTCAGTATTGGGACACTATGCACTATGTAAGTGCTGACACAATTATTTATTTTTCTAATCGACTGATAGACTGCACCCATTAAGGGAAATAATGTGTATTACAGTGCAAACTTCCTTAATTGTTAAGTAACAAAGTAAATGCCCTACTGTATATTCCCTTCACAGTGTTTATGCACACTGGCTATTACTACAGCATAGATATACAGAGGCTGGTTTCAATGCAAGCTGCCTCGTGCAGCTGTTCATGGGAAAATAGATCTGCAGAAAAACAGGCTGCATGCCAGAATTGCGCAAAAATAATAGTAATAGTATTTGGTTATAAAGTAACTGCGCCTAGATTTTGCACCACTCGTAACAAAAATTAAAAACAGCAATGTATTGGAAACACATTGCTACACAGACACAAGTAAAAATGTAATGGCAGTGATCCGATCAGAATCCCGAATCACTCCCTGGTGACGTCATTACATTAGGTACACTCACAAACGCCTCTTTTTCAGTACTGAGGAAGCGTACTGCGAAACACGTTGGGTTCACCCTCACAGGCCACTGTAGGTCCTCTTTTCTAGCACGGAATGGAAACATGCTATTCTGGCACTGTCACTTGCAGACATCACACCACAGACGCGAACCCGCTTGGAAGGATACCACCGCCGATCTGATCCACTCTCGACTGTGCACAAGCTGAGGGAGGAGAGAGGAGGTAGCAAGATTTTCCCCCACTTTTTCAACTTGATGGGGCGGATGCTGCCGAACTACGAGGATAATGAGATCTTCTAACAGAAACCCCACAGACTGGAGGAGGGGAGACCGTTGTCACCTGCATGCTGGAAAGCTTTGTATTCAAAATGCTTATTGAAAAGAGTTTTGTGGAAACTTTTTCTAATCAATTAACTTTTGTTCAACTCTGCCGTTCTGTTTAGTGTACTGATCCCTGGTGTAATTGTCCTGGTGTCCCATGACACTGATTTTTAGTCCTGTTGCGTCTGGCACCATTCCAGTCAGTAGGTTTGTGCCTTAAGCTTATTATGAACTGTATATAGTTTGTAAGGAAATCCTTTTAGAAAGTGTGTGACGGGACTCATTAAAATATAATTTGCCATCCATTAGCATATCTCTCATGTGTGCTTCTTTTTCAGCACAGACATGTCTCCCTAATTTACTTGGATGGATGTTTGAATGGATATATATACAATTGGTGACTGCTAATAATATTAGAAAGGTGTGGGGTGGGTGTGTGTGTTCCTTTTTAACAATCCACAAACGGATTTAGAATCATTTGTGGATTCTAAAAAAATCTGTCTGGATTGCAGTAAATGGCGAATTTGACAGTTTCGCCCATCTGCTCGATACTATAACCTTGGCTAAATTTGCAACTTGAATATGCTCTATAAAAATAAGTAAAAAAAATAAGGAGAAATATTGCTTTAAGCAGTGCTTCTTAACCATCCCTTCAAAGACATAGCCCAAAGTGAGAGGTTAGATATCAAACCCCTCTGAAGTAGCAACCAGTAGACATGAGACACATTTCCATTTATTTTAATAACTGAAATGAATACTTTTTTCTAATTTACGTCAGATGGACGTAGAGATGTACCAAGTGTGTAAAATGTGCTTCCAAAACATGTTCAGATATTTCTCTTCATTTTTGTATATTGTAAAAAATTGTCATATTGCTCACTATTGTTGCTAATTGATATTTTCAACTGTTGCTAAAATTTTGGGGAAATTGAAGTATAGATAACGAGGTATGTGACCTGGGAGATTTGTTTTGTGAATTAGCTGTCCATATAAGAGATGTGTGAATTCTCTTTGCCCATGTTCCACTCAAACATAAACAAAAATTGGAAAATTCACCAAAAAGTTCAATATAACTTTTTAACCAAACAATTGCGGTTGAAATTCTCAAGTTTCTGCAAGATTCAAAATTTAACAACAGTGTTGCCTTTAACTATAATATATTCTGAAATATAGGTTTAGCTGGAGAGTTCTGTTTTTCTATATTCGACAAAAAGGGGACATTTTTCAAGATCTGTGAACATACAGTACAGTAGGTGAAAAGTTTGTACATCTCCAAAACATATGTACTGTTCTAAATTGCAGTATGATATGTATTTCTCCCTGTCCACTGTACTGACACAGATTAAATAAAATCAAATAAGCTTTATTGGCTTGACAAAATAATATTTTAGTATTGCTAAAGTATGAATAATAGGGGTTAGGGTATAATGATTACCCAGTATATGAGTAACAGGGAGTAGGTATAACGATTGCACAGTACATGAAAAACAGTGGGTAGGGTATAACGATTACACAGTACATGAATAACAGTGGATAGGGTAGAATGATTACACAATACATGAGTAACAGGGGGACGGGTATACTAACTGCAATTATCAACAAACAAAATTCTTAGCAATCAGGTTTCGCCAAAGGGGCTTGTATAATTTAAATAGCGCAACAATATTTTTGGAGTTAAAAAGTTAAGTTTAGGACGTAAATAAGAATGTGTTTCTAAATAAGCAATTCACCTAGTGCTCACTATTTCTAATCATATCAGTAGGAATATAAAAATGTACTGTTCTCTTTAGAACCTACTCCAGCCTGGCATCCTTGTTTTTCCAATCCCTATTGAAATATAAACCTAGGTATTAGAAGTGAATTCATGCTATTATATATATTATTATTATTTAAATTCTAACTTTTAGTGCAGCCTATTTATTCTCTAGAAATGCTAAGGTTTTAAAAATTACTTTAAAATGAATGCATGTTATTACAGTCCTACTGTATATACTTGAAGTAATTATTGTATCTATTTTACAGCTCTTTTGGTATTTCTGCTGAATATAAATACATCACATGCTGCAGACTGTCTCAATTTGAAAGAGAGATGCAAAAATGCTGCAAATGGATGTGAAAGTGTCTGGAATATAATTGAAAATGTCTGCGATTTTTCAGGTAACTGACAATAACTAGTTATTTTTGTTTCAATAAACTTGATGTGGTTTATATACGCTAAAGTATGAAAGCCTTTGTCATAGTTCAATATTTGATACATAACAGTATCTCTAGTAAATTAATTACTCAGCATTATTTAACATTCTTATTTTTTTATGATTTAATATATGAAGAATTTGCAACTACAATTTTTTTTCTTCATTTGTATAAATGTTTAAAAGAGTGAAAAATTAGTTTGTTATTACCTTAGTGATAACTTAAGCAACATACATAACCACAAAGTTGTAATGTGATGTAATTCTCAATTCTTTATATTCCAATCTTTAGACACCTTACCTGACAAGAATGGGAAACTCAGCATGTATGAGACGTTGGTAATAAAAAATAGAATGAGAGGGGGCAGCCAGATTGTATTGAGTGCTGTTTTGGACATGGTTTGGGGTGCGTTGCTACAGCCTACAACCCCCAAAGTGTAGGAAAGTCTCATACCTTGATGGATTCTGTCAGTCATCTTCCTCCATCGGGATATAAGGACTGACTGTACCCACTAAAACAAGCTCTGAAGTCCTGCCAACAGATTTCCAACACTGTGTTGTAAACAGAATGATCCATAGAACAATTCAGTAGGTTGCATTCAGATATGTAGTGAAAGAAAAGTATATGAAAATGTACACTGCTCAGAGGTACAGTGCACACTGCACATCCTCTTTTATTTCACAATGCTAATGTTAGCAACAGTAAATATGCAAGAAATATCCACAACACTAGTATATTTAAACACACTGCAGTCACACAAACATGCACTCTTGAAGATAAAGTTCTACCCTAAATCAGTTTAAGAATCTGCCAGTTAATCAAAACTGCAAACTAGGTTGAACAAGGCCATCCTGCTGCTTTTGTGGACTCACTTCATCTTCAACTTTAAAGATATTTGCCACAGGGATCCCATGTCCTTATCTCTATTTTCCCTGCCAAAACGAATGTGGGGAATTGTGGAAATAGATGCCCACCGAAGACTGTCAATAGAGCAAGGATAACACAAGGTTAAAAAGTTATTAAGTGAAACTACTTCAATGAAACAAGTTGGAGTCAGTCATGCTAAGAGTTGAATTTACAGCGCCCCAGAAGAGTTAAGTGGGTGCAGAGGGGATACGAATTTGTTGAGTTAGGGAAGGTGGGGGCAGGATGAGGTTTTGAGCTGAGGTGTGCAGGACTAAATTGTTGATCGGAAGGGGGAGTAAGTGTGGACCAAAGTTGTTGAGTGGGGATTGGACATTTCACCCAGGATTACCAGGCCCATTCAGTCAGCAGGGAGCCTACCGGGCCACAACCTATGTTGTCAATTGCAAAAATAGAACACAGAGTCCCAAAACCGGTGCTACAGGGCATATGAAGGATATATATAGATACTGTATATATATATATATAAGTCCTGGGTGAATCAAGTGAAAATAATGCTTGCAGGGTGTTGAATAATATCCTTGAATCCACCTGATCTGGTTGTAGCATATAACGAATTTAACACTCACAGCATAGTGGGCATGCCAAAGCCAGTATTTTATTTAAAGTGGGGAATTATGGATAATAGGGGCAGATATAGCAAAACTGATCTGACCTGTTCTCCACCCCACTTAAATGGAGTAACTACTTAGAGTGTATTGAATAAACCATAAATCAGGATATATACAATGAAGATAACAACCACAATTTGGGTAGTACTCACAAAGTGTTTTCAATTCTTGACTCTATTGGCGTGCTCGTGTTGTAAATCTCTTGACCCTCCAAGCGTTTTGCACGTGTTAGGCGCTTTGTGATTAAGCGCCTAACACGTGCGAAATGCTTCAGAGTATTGCTGCCCATTATATCTCTGATTTCACCCTTCCAATAAATTGATTTGAACCTTTTTGATGTGCTGAGCTCCATCATTTTTCCTGCTGCTGTGAACCGCTGATTCTCTAAGTGGGACTACAATACTATGTTGTCAATGGATCCCTTCCTTCACAGGGCTGACATCCCCCCTGCTTGCGGTCACTGCTTTGATTACAGTATACTGTACTATACTCCAGACAATTATCATATAGGAAATATTTGTACAATTTCTATATTCTGTATATTTTCTACCAAGCTGCTACTATTGGATAATTTGATATTGTAACATCATAAAATTATCTTCATGATACAGAACCTATGTATGTACTGTAACACAGTTTTTCCTCTAATACCATATCACATTCAAAGCTATATTTCTTATTTCTATAGTATATATTTTAAATTATGTGAACAAAATGTAGAAGAATAATAACAACTAATACTGTAGATATTTTATCTGTATAACATATAATAGACTTTCAAAGAACTTTGCATTGCATTTAGTTGTTTTGTATTGATTATGATAACAAATGATTTGGGAAATAGTAGCAAAATGTAATGTCCCAGCGATGCTTACGAAAAATCAAATGTCTGTGGCACTGGGGATTGTGTCTGCTACGATTGCGCTGTAAGGGATCCATGTTTCTAAATTGACCACATGCAGCGTTAATCCTTCGGTGCCGAGACTACTTGTGGCACCAAAGACGTTGAGTCTTACTTAATCTGTAGCATTACATACCTTACATATGTTATATTACATTATATACTGAGTGCATATGTGTGATGTTCATGAAGCTAAAATGAATCCCGGTTCATTCTGATATTATGTACCACAAATTGATCAGTACTTGTTGATGTTATACTTGAGCACCAGCATCCGTAATCTTTTATCAGTATTTTCATGTTTGTTTATAGTGTTGATTCAGCTGTGTGCTTAATCTGTAGAAAACACTATTGATGTTCATTCCCAACTATTGTTTCTTTTATCTCGGAGCTAATCTTTTCAAAAACAATGTATGAAATATTTTATTAGTGAATAGTTTTCCCAACAAAAGCATAATCTTATTATTTGTAAAAATATATTCTATATGTACACTGTAAAGATATAATTATTTTTACATTTTGGCTAACCCGGAATAACTGACTCAGGGTATATAAAATGGTAGATATTCCTACCCATTTGTATAATTAATATTGTTTTATACATCTCAGTATATATCTAGTGATGTTTATTTGACCTGATATGTTACATAGGTACATAGTTACATAGTAGATGAGGTTGAAAAAAGACGTAGGTCCATTAAGTTCAACCTATGCTAAATTTAGACAACAGATACTTTATCCTATATCTATACTTACTTATTGATCCAGAGGAAGGCAAACAAAAAACCCCATTAAGAGGAAAAAATAATTCCTTCCTGACTCCAAGAATTGGCAATCGGATTAATCCCTGGATCAACATCCTTCCCTTGTATACTTATTTGGTATATCCCTGTATACCTTTCCCATCTAAAAAGATGTCCAACCTTTTTTGAACAAATCTATTATATCTGCCATCACAGTCTCCATGGGTAATGAATTCCACATTTTAACTGCCCTTACTGTAAAGAACCTTTCCTTTGTTGCTGATGAAATTTCCTTTCCTCCAACGTTAAGGGATGGCCCCGAGTCCTTTGTACTGCCCATGGGATGAATAGTTCTTTTGAAAGCTCCTTGTATTGTCCCTGAATATATTTGTATATAGTTATCATATCCCCTCTTAGACGCCTCTTTTCTAATGTAAATAAATCTAATTTAGCTAGCCTCGCCTCATAAGTTAGAATGTCCATCCCCTTTATTAATTTGGTGGCTCTTCTCTGCACTCTCTCTAGTTCCATAATGTCTTTTCTTAGGATTGGTGCCCAAAATTGAACTCCATGTTCAAAGTGTGGTCTTACTAATGCTTTGTATATGCTTATAGTATAATTTTTTAATACTAAATATGCTGAGGAATAGTTCTATAAATTAGCTTGGACAAAGGGAATTGGTGCCAGGTTTTACATTACAGTTTTGAAAGCTATGTGAATGTATTATTATGAAACATATTGTATGTGTGGAGGTCTGTATCACTAAAATAGTACTAATTAAGCATGTATATAATTTTTTTGGTACAAATGTCTCTAGTATTGTAGAAGAAAGAGGTGCAGCTAAAGGAGAATAGGAATACATATATCAAAAGGACAGAGCTCTATATAGTGCACTCAGAGAGGGCATCCTCATATTAAATTAAAAATAATGAAATGTATTACATATGAAAAGCTCAATCTAAAAACATATTAAAAAGTGTAATTGTGCGATCTCATATTTTGTGCATTTTATGAAAACCCTTTTTGGTCTTAAAGTGGTATGGCAAGCTCAATTTATTGATATGAGCCGCCTATACAGTATGTGTGTGTCTCTGGGTTTGAGGTAACGTGGGTGATCTAGTAATACACTCCCCCTAACTATACGTGAACTATTCTGAGATATTTTCCAGTATGGTTGTCTCCTCAGATTATCCCTTACATTTAGGGAACTAAAAACTCATCCAAAAATAATATGTGAAAACAAAAAAAATCTTTTTAAGAACACGAGTCACTCATACATAGTGACAAAACATAATGGAAAAAAACAAAATATAAAGGGAGAGAGCACCAACTCGTAATGAGTGAATAGTTAACTGTATATTGATATTGTCAAAGGCAACACCTAACATGATCAGGAATAGTTGTAAATAAAATAGTATCTGTGTCCTCAAATATGTATAACTGAGTATACCCTGCTGTAATGGTTACAAATGTCGTTGCTACAGCGAAATCCTAAATCAGGTTAAATGTTCATAGTTAGTTGCTACATAATATGATATGGATATTATATACACAGAGTAACATATGTTGGTCTCTGTGATATAAATATACTATATCAGGGTGTCCACATTTGGAATATTATCCAGTGCAGTATCGGCCTAAACAAGTGTATCATATTAACATGCTGCTAGTTAGGAGTTGCATAGTTACATAGTAGATGAGGTTGAAAAAAGACATGCGTCCTTCAAGTTCAACCTATGCTAAATTTAGACAACAGATATTTTATCCTATATCTATACTTACTTATTGATCCAGAGGAAGGCAAACAAAAAACCCTAGTGGACATACAGTGGCGACCTTTAGTCTAAATCGGCTAGATCCGCGATTTTCAGATTATCCCGGTTATGTGCGGTTTTGTGTCGTTTTCGCCCGGAGTGAGCTGTGTTAATTTCGCGCTCGTGATATTAGCATTTTATTCTCGCTGTCTGCAATACTGCAATGCCGTGTAAAAACTCAGGGGGGCGTTTGCGAGCTGTTGTCTTGGAAGTCTAATAACTTCGAGGTTCAACCTACGTCAGTACACAGTCTGGTTGTGCGTGCGCAGTAATTGTAAATGTGCATATTTAAAGTATATATGCATTTGCGGTGCTGTGCTGCTGTACAGTATGTCTCATTTGAAAATTGTTGAAACGCATAGGCGTGTACAGTACTGTAACAGTGTCACATTTCTGCATATACAGCGCTCTCCCCTCGCTCAGGATAATTAACTGCACTGCAGGGTATTTCAACTTCTTATCTTCTGTGCAATGCAGTACATCTCTCCCACACCATTCCTTTGAACGTGTGTCTGGTTTCAATCACATTCCTGCTTGACAGCAGGAATTTACTGCGCATGCACCTGTAACTTCGCCCACCACTGCTTGCTTGCCTGAGTGAGTGACCAAAAAAAATTAAGAATTTTTTTTTTTTCTCCACAAGCCTGCAAAAACCATCCTACTGTAGCTTTTGTCTGTGACCCTGTGCGTTTGACTGCACATGGTTGATTTGTGTGCTTTTTGCGTACTGTACTTGGGGGTGTATTATTATGATGAACTGACTTTTGAAATTAAAGTATGTCTTTAGCTTTGAACTTCATGCAGCTGTCTTTAATTTTTGGAATCTTGCCATTGTGTTTTGAATCCGTCCATAGCCGAGCTTTAAAGCCTCACTACGCCTGCATGTAATCCTTGTTCAGATGGGAGCTTTTTAGCTGCTTATCTGCTTACTGCGCATGAGTCACCCAACCCCCCCTCTCCACAGAGTAATTCGACAGACACCTGCATAGAGTCATTCATTTTCTGAAGTTAATCCATCCCTAGCCGAGCGTCAATCGCCTCAATGCGCCTGTGTGTATTCTAAGCCTCTTTGAGATGGGAGCTAGCTGATTACAGCGCATGGGTCACCCAACCCCCCCCCCCTCTCCACAGAGTCGTTAATTTTCTGAATCTTGCTATTGTGTTCTTAATCCGTCCATAGCCGAGCTACAGTACAAAGCCTCACTGCGCCTGCCTGCGTGTAATTCTCTTTGAGACAGGAGCTTTGAGGCTTTGTTTATGTTAAAGTTATGGAAAATCCCTTCTCGAATTTGATTTGCACAGAGCATCACCTTGATATTATAATAATAATAATAGCATGTTTTTGTAGAGACATTTTGCAGGCACAGGTCCCTCCCTGTCCCGTGGAGCTCACAATCTACTGTATGTTTATGGTGCCTGAGGCACAGGGAGATAAAGTGACTTGCTTTTAATGTACTGTATTTGGGGGTTGTATTTGGGGGTTTATTGATCAAATTATTATGGTGAACTGCCTTTTGAAATTACTGTACTCTACTCTACATTATGTAATTTCTTTGAACTGCAGCACAACTAATCCTTCATCCCTCCCCCACGCACACACAAACTCTTTTCGACAGACACCTCCACAGAGTCATTCATTTTCAGAAGTTAGTCATTGTGTTTTTAACCCGTCCCTAGCTGAGCGTCAATCGCCTCACTGCGCCTGCGTGTAGTCTAAGCCTCTTTGAGATGGGAGCTAGCTGCTTACTGCGCATGAGTCACTCAACCCCCCCCCTTCTCCACAGAGTCATTCGACAGACACCTCCACAGTGTCATTCATTTTCTGAAGTTAGTCATTGTGTTTTTAATCCGTCCCTAGCCGAGCATCAATCGCTTTACTGCGCCAGCGTGTACTCTAAGCCTATTTGAGATGGGAGCTAGATGATTACTGCACATGACTCACCCAACCCCCCCTCCCAACCCTTTGAGGCTTTGTTTATGGTAACGCTTTGGAAAATCCCTTCTCGAATTTGAAATGTAAATCTGATTTGCACAGCATTGTGAGAATTGAGAGTAAAAAAAAAAACATTAACTGATTCATGTTGTTTTGACATTCATTCTAATACTGTGGGGGTGGGGGGGTGGTTGTTGTCAATGATTATGATTACCAGGAATGTGAATAAATATTTATTTTATTTCATCAGGAACAAAAAAATGCAAATATAAAAATAATCATGAATAATACATAATGCAGTCTTTATTAAGTTCTTCTGCCAGATTGAAATTGGATAAACATTTAGAAAACATTTGTAAAACATGGAGAAACATGAATTATGCACATTTATAAGAATATTGTGTAATAATATATATACACTGTAATATATAATATATGTATACTGTATATATATATATACCTTAATGACAGTGGTGATTACCTAGTCTAGTCTCAAACCTGCTAGCCATTAAGACCAGCCTCACACTGATGATACCCATCAAGGTTGAAACATGTATGTCAGTGGGTCTAATGGCATTGCATCTCATCCCAGACCCTGTTTAAAAGCTGTGTTTAAAACAGCATGCATTGGCTTGAGGATTGGCTTGTGTAATACGAGCTTGAGACAAAAGGTGGCACTGAGTGCTCATTTGCATGTCATTTCCCAGAATCCCTTGCTGCAGTGGAAGCGCTGTATGCTCGGTGACAATGGGGAAAGACAGGGTTGCAGACCTGTCTAAAACATGCAAATGAACATATAGTAATATTTACAGTTGATATATATATATATATATATATATATATATATATATATATATATACATACATATATATATATATATACAGTATACTGTACATAGTAATATTATTTTTTCCGTCGTTATCTTGTTCCTTATTCCGTGTACAGTACAGTAGTTCATTGAGAGAGGAGAGGTTTTGTGTACATCAATACTGCTGTTTATATACTGTACATTTGACTGTACAAACAGATTAGACTGGACACAACACCCCACCTCCCCCCAGGCCACCCTTTTTTCCTGAAACGACAAGAAAACAAAAAATTAGTGCAGTTACTGTATGTACGTACTGTGTTATGGAATTGTGTGATATGTAGTACTACTTTAGATGGCTGGTGCTGCTTTCTCTGAAAAGAAAAAAAATGACCAGTTAGTAGGCAGTAGGCAGTTACTGTACTGCTGTGGGTGGTACAACCTCTGATGGCGCTGAGGGTAAGTGGCTGGAACAGAAGTCTTGTGCTGAGGTGTCTTTGGAATAGCTCAGAGAGGGAGACAAGAGAAATACAAGCACCACTATGGTGTATTACCCTTAAACAATGTGAGACATATGTATGAAAATATGGAGCATTTAATGGTTAAAACAATTGTTAATACAATTGGTATGAAATGCGAACTGTAAAATAAACAGTAGATAATCTTCTGTGAATAAACGAATTGAGGGCTTCCCAGCACTATTGGCCGAAAAAAGCCTTGTTGCTCCACAAGGTAAAACTGAAATCCTACTCACCGTCCTGGAGTAGGACATGTGCATTGGTACGGGGTCTTTAACCAGGGCTGGCCGTCTGCTGCGGGGTACTGGACGTGNNTTGCTGTAAGCGTGCGGGAGGTTTCTGGGAGTACTCGTGTTCTCAAACAACAGAGTGGATCGCGCTCTCCTCCGCTGACGTCACTGCCGGATTGGCTCAGCTACGGTGTCCCTGGATGGCCACAATCCTTCCTACGCGTTTCGAAACACTCGGTCACGTGTTTCTTCATCAGGAATGAACCTGACGAAGAAACACGTGACCGAGTGTTTCGAAACGCGTAGGAAGGTATTGTGGCCATCCAGGGACACCGTAGCTGAGCCAATCCGGCAGTGACGTCAGCGGAGGAGACGCGCGCTATCCACTCTGTTGTTTGGAACACGAGTACTCCAGAAACCTCCCCGCACGAAATCCTCCAGCACACCGCTTCCATAGCACGATCCCTACCCGCACAGCCAGTCCAGCACAGTCCAGTGCCACCTGGTAAAGACCCCGTACCAATGCACATGTCCTACTCCAGGACGGTGAGTAGGATTTCAGTTTTACTGGTGGAGCAACAAGCTTTTTTCGGCCAATAGTGCTGGGAAGCCCTCAATTCGTTTATTCACAGAGATTATCTATTTTTATTTTAAAGTTCGCATTTTATACCAATTGTATTAACAATTGTTTTAACCATTAAATGTCTCATATTTCATACATATGTCTCACATTGTTTAAGGGTAATACACCATAGTGGTGCTTGTATTCTTTTGTCTCCTCTCTGACTATTCCAAAGACACCTCAGCACAAGACTTCTGTTCCAGCCACTTACCCTCAGCGCCATCAGAGGTTGTACCACCCACATCTTGCATCATGGTTGGAAGATCCCAGATTAAACCTCCCGGCAGCTCCAGGACTACCTACTCTCTGGACTGTATCCCAGGTTTTTTTTTTTGTCCTGTTTGTTCATATTGTTGCACTAGCGCTGTACACACTTATTTTTAACACGTTTGAGTTACTGTACTGCTGTCAAACTACAGTAGCGGCACACTTTATTCTAACTCGGCTCGAGCCGCAGCCGCGTGGTGTTCCGGTTTTGTCGTTTTGTTTCCCTCGGCGTTGCCGCGCATCATCGATGCCGTCACGCTTCATTGGGAGCGTGTGCACGCATGGCGCGCGTGCCCAGGGCTCCCTGAGGGAGCCTGGGTTCTGTAATGTGGGGGATGGCGGTGGGGGGCTCCAGGGACCCGGTGGGGGGGGGGGGAGGTGGTTGTTGTCAATGATTATGTTTACCAGGAATGTGAATAAATATTTATTTTATTTCATCAGGAACAAAAAAAATACAAATATAAAAATAATCATGAATAATACATAATGCAGTCTTTATTAAGTTCTTCTGGCAGATTGAAATTGGATAAACATTTAGAAAACATTTGTAAAACATGGAGAACCATGAATTATGCACATTTATAAGAATATTATGTAATAATATATATACACTGTAATGTATAATATATGTATACTGTATATATATATACAGTATACTGTACATAGTAATATTATTTTTTCCGTCGTTATCTTGTTCCTCATTCCGTGTACAGTACAGTAGTTAATTGAGTGAGGAGAGGTTTTGTGTACATCAATACTGCTGTTTATATACTGTACATTTGACTGTATAAACAGATTAGACTTGACACTACACCCCACCTCCCCCCAGGCCACCCTTTTTTCCTGAAACGACAAGAAAACAAAAAATTAGTGCAGTTACTGTATATGCGTACTGTATTATGGCATTGTGTGATATGTAGTACTACTTTAGATGGCTGGTGCTGCTTTCTCTGAAAAGAAAAAAAATGACCAGTTAGTAGGCAGTTACTGTACTACTGTCAAACTAGTCTACTGTATACTGGAACTACTGTATACTCTGACTACTGTTAAATACTACTGTAAGGAACCTGATGGCTGGTGCTGCTCTCTCTGTAAAGAAAAAGCTGTAACTACTGTACTGTATACTCTGACTATTGGGAAAGAAAAAATCTGTGCCATACTTACCTGTATCATACTGTACTTACAATACTACTGCACAGTACTACTTTCCTGATGCTGCCCATTACGCGCGATCACAATGGGCAACACAGTCGCAATATGGTCTATATATTTATTGCAGCGTTCCACGTAAGTACATCGTTCTAAAAACTCATTATGCCTTTCAACAACTCGTCCTTTTTGGAGGGTTTCGCCACTTTCCAGATATGGTCCTTCAGCTGATGCCAGACCATTTCGATCGGATTGAAGTCTGGCGATCTGTCATTGGAAAAAAAGGACAATTAGTTTAAGAGATACAGTACACAGTAAAAACAGTGGGGGAAAAATGAGACACGGTCTACTGCACTTACTCCGCTGGTGTCTTCACCCAGTTGATACCGCGCTCAAGGATATGCGCTGTTGACGTGGTGTGGTTCGGATCGTTGTCCTGGTAGAAGCGGTGACCATTGGGGAACTCGCGTGTGATATTTTGCACTATCTCAGGGACAATGTTGTCTTGGAAGAAAGCTTTATTCATGATTCCTATAGCAAGAAAAGAAAAGTGCTCAAAAAACTGCACAATAGTACAGTGCATACAGTAAGGTTACACTAGTAAAGTACAGTGCATAAGGCTACATTATATTTGATATATTTTACCTTCAAAGATGACAATGCATTCTGGTCCACGCCTAGAGATGGTACCCCACACATGCAGCTTCATAGGGTTTTTTTTTCCGCGGCTTCAAAGATATGCGGCCTTTTTTGTGGAATGCAAAGCTTGCAAATCTCTCCAGCGACACAGTAGACTCATAAGTGAAGATGCAATCCTGGAAAGTCTCCCCCCTGTCGATCCATGCCTGGGCCTGGACCACTCTTTTGATTTTGTTTGCGTCCCGTATCATGGGGTACGCTCTGTAATGACAAGGAATAAATAATTTTAGCGGTACAGTACAGTTTCCTAAACAACACTTTTACCTCCTGTACTGTCCAGTACTAACCTCACACGTCCATATTTCCATCCAATGCTGCGTCTCATCTTCTTTATGCTGCTCTCGGATACAGTCAGATTGTGCTTTTCCTGCAGAGTGTTTTTGACCCTTAATGTACTCTTCTCAT
>WSYH01010618.1:0-22772 GCA_036426205.1 Ascaphus truei | reverse complement strand
AGCATAAGTAGAATGGGGGTATGGTTTGCCAATGATTCTGAAATGAAGAGAAACAAAATATAGTGAAGAACGTTTAGTTAAAATATATGCGCAAAAGTAGATCGCTACTTACAAAGTAGCAGATGTAAACAAGCATGTAGGATATTATAATCCTCTCCGTCCTGCTGCCTGGAGTTGCTGTATGAATCCTTCACGTGGAACGCCAAGAAGCGCCGTGCTGGTTCTCCTCTGCCTGCAGCCTTTCTCCGTGACTTCCTGATTGATCCTCGGGTCTCGCGAGACTAGCCCGCTGACGTCACTCCGCCGAGATTTTGGCCGAAATTTGGATATAGTATCCAGTAATGAGCAGGGGGTTCTGCTGGCATGTAATGTTGGACAGGGATGCTGAAAGTTTGTCTTAGAGCCTCCTCCCATTTTATTCCTCTACATGTCTCTGTTTTCTTTTATATGTAAAGTCACAAATAACAAACAAATTCCATTTTATGCAGTATATCCGATTCGACTGTCATCAAGGAAAGAGCGTTCAGTCTCGGATGAAGCAACGACTGCGGAGCTCGTTCGTAATAAGATACCACTTTGAACAAGATCTTTCTGCTTTGCAGTTTGTGGCCGTCATTGATAGAAAAATGTGTAAAGTAATTTCAATGTTAGGAAATGTTGACTCCAGTTTGTCACGCTGTAATAGTTTTCTAATATGCGTTATTTTTTTTTAATACATTTACGACAAATCAATGAAATAACCTTTTCCATACAAAAATTGTACAAACATTATATTTGAATCGAAATATTTTATACAAAGTTGGGCTATAGAAAATGAAAAGCAATGTATTGTTGTAATCACACCTAAAAATATATATAAAAAAATTATAATTAAGTAACGTTTGCTGCATTTAGTTAGAACTACGAATTTGAAATAAAATTTGGGACCATAGTATTTGTAGAGCCTCTGAAATGTCGGGCACCTTCTAAGGTCGGGGGCCTTTGAAAGGTCCGGGATCCTAGGCTACAGCCCAGTTAGTCCATGCCTTACCTACCGGAGTAGGGAAACGCAGCCCCATAAACGCAGTTCTTCTGGTTGAATAACAATGCTCGTCTCCGTTAGGAAGCGGACCCGCAGAGCTGAGGTAGGGGTATTTGATCCCTGACCAGAACCAGGGACAGAGTCCTGTTAGAGTAGTCGTAGTCGGGATGCAGGCAGAGGTCAAGGCATGTGGCAAAGATACAAAGTCAGGATACAGGCTGGGTTCAAGGCATGTGGCACAGGAGCGGTGGTCGGGGGTCACAGGCTCGGGTCGGCAACAGGGAATGCACGGGAACAAGAATTCAATGTATAGCATACCATGCTCAGGCAGGGGCTGGGAGTCGCTGACTGCTATTTAAAGCCCTGGGACAGGTGCAGCCAGTTACGAATTCCAGGAAGAGGGCTGCCTAAATAAAAGATAGCTATAACGGCAATGTAAGAGCAAATTCCAGCAAAACCCAGGACTGGGACCCTTACAGGGTGCTGGCTTAAATGATGTTTCTACTTAAGTATAAATACCCATACAGGCCTGACATCACAAGTCATCCGATGGGGCTGATGCCTGAGTACGGCCATCAGTCTAGCTTCACGTCTCACATGTGACCATAGAAGCAAAACAAAATATACACATTATTTAATCCAAACCCTAAATAAACAGCAAAATAAAAAACTTCATTTGTTACCTTTTTGCACCTGCTTCTTTTAGGACCTTTTACATAGGTGAGCAGTCTGATTCATCAGGTTTTGTTTAAACCCTAAATAAAGCAATATTCGTTTTTTTACAAAAACATAGATAATCCCAATGATTCATTCAGTCCCACTGGATTAATAGAGAAAAAAAAAGGAAATGATAACGCACTGCAAAATAAAGGGCTGGAGGCAAAAAAGTTGAAAAAATAAAAATACTTTAATAAAGATGCATAATAGCCTAAGCTAAGGGAGAATAAAAAAGAAAAAGGATATCCCTAACGCGTTTCACGCCTTAGTGGCGCTTTATCAAAGGGTATCCTGCGTTTACAAATGCTTACCTTAAATAGTAGCCCCAATGCGGAAGTATCTTCGTGCGAAAAACCATCCGTGACATCAGATGATATAAGACTGGATGGTGAGCTACGGAAGCCCAAGAGGGCAAAAGTACCTCCGCATTGGAATACGAAGCAAGGAAGACATAAAAAACATAATAAGTAAAACAAGAAAAAAGGAAAATAACATAGAAATGCATAAAAAAAATAAAAAAAATTATAACATAAAAAAAGGAACCAACAGTAACCATGGTTACCATTCCTAAGAACATATAAACAAACAACGAACAACAACAATGTTAATATAAAACAAAAACTATATTATGATAGAACTCCTAAAGTAACCAAAAGAATATACCTAGAAAATAAGTATATAGAGAAAGAATCTTGAAAAAAAAAAAAAAAAAAAATTATATATATATAGGGAACCATGTTAAAAATGGTTATTGAGGCAAAAAGTGACACTGTGTGCTCATTTGCATGTCATTTCCCAGAATCCCTTGCTGCAGTGGAAGTGCTGTATGCTGGGTGATAATGGGGAAAGGTGGGGTTGCAGACCTGCCTAAGACATGCAGATGAGCATACAGTTATATTTGCATATATATATATATATATATATATATATATATAGAGATGTAGATATGTGTATGTAGATATTTAGATATGGTAGATATGTCGCTCTGTCGCATCTGTCAAGCTCTGTCGCTCTGTCGCCTCTGTCGCTCTGTGTCGCTCTCTCTCTCTCTCCTCCTCTCTCTCTCTCTCTCTCTCTGTCATCTTTCTGACTCTTGTGTCCCTTCCTCTCTCCTCCTCTTGGCCCCTCCCCCCCTCCCCCCCTATCCGCCTCCTCGCCCTTCTTTTCCCCTCCCGTCTCTCCCTCCCTCCCCTCCTTCCCTCATCGGCTGCTACTCTCCCTATCACTCCGTCTCTCACTCCCATTGTGACCGCCCTCCAGCCCCTCCGTGTCCGCTCCCCCCCCCTTCCTTCCTACCGCCCTCATGCACCCCCCCGCAGCAGCAAAGAATCAAACAAGCAAAGAAAATCAGATATGTTATTGCAACAAACATAAACCAAGAGTAAAGTAATCATAAGTCAAAAAACATGATGCGCCCAATTTGAGATAGACACGGGAGATAATGAATCCGACTGTAAACCAAAACGCTCTCGTCGGGGGAGCCATGTGTTAACGACTCTCCCCCCCGAATAGGGGAAACAGTGCTCACCAGCGAAAAAGAAGAAGTGTCGGGAGCCCCCCATAGGGCAATTGAAAGTGCCGAGAAACACGGGGTAGAACGGTGTGTTATTTGATGCGCAACGTGTTTCCCGACTGCAGATCTAATTTCACATGTCTTAATCCGGTTCGACCCAATGTAATGTCCTTGCAACCAACAGTTTCAACTATAAAATTAACTGGAATTGGCCTGTAATAAAACGTATAACCCAACTGGATTAAGACCTGAACGTTTCTACCCAGTTATCCTCTCTCTGAAGGAGGCGATTCTCAAATGATTTTATTTTTTACATTTCACTTTTGGTGTTGTGAGTTTGCTATCATTTCTTTTTTTAACATTTCACATAGATTAGATCACATTTGTAAAATAAATAAATTTTTTCAATTGTCCACACCGTTAGTGCTCATTTACTAACGTCATTAATTATCATCACTTTTTAAATATATTCCTGCATGTTTTAACTGTATGCAGCTCTCTCGTCCCTACTATGAACGTCTCTTCATTTATACTTAGGTAGCGCTGGCCCCTCCCAACTCCCCCTCTCCCCCGTGGAGATTCTTGCCTAAGCTACAGGTGTTGTGGTTGCTTGTTACTTTACTTGTGCAGGGTCCGGATATGTTGATGGTCGCTTGGTATGGGAGAAACAGTGACAGGCTTTTGGGTGATCTTCAGGTTCTATGTTCGTGTGTCAGCGCTCCAGTCATAGCAGCTCCAGGGTTCCTGGAGACTCCCCATGCATGACAGACTTGTCTCTCATATCCCTACCCATAGACGTTACTTGATGGAGGGGTAGATAACAAATGATTCCTTATTAAGCAGCCAGTGCAGTTGGTTATGTACAGCGTATGCATCATATTTTAGAATGGGTCCCAGACCTCTGACGATGCTGGCCTTCTGCCAATAATGAGGCCTTGTGCTGTGCACAATCTAGGGCTGCACTCAGCCCCAGCCGGAGCTGAAAGCATGTCTCACTACAAGCCGCAGGAAATTAAACTACTGTAATTTGGGACCTTCCTCCTAAGGCATCAGAATGTAGGGCAAAGGGTTCTGCAACCATGAGTTGGCTTGTACACGACCAGTTCAACTCCACATAAAGTATAGTCCTGGCCGACCATGGCACACTATACTTGCGAAAGCCCCTTCTGTTTACATTTTATAAGCCAAGCTGATAAATTCAATTTTAAGAAAGCTTTTTATTTAAAATATTCACTCCTCGCTTGACGGTCTCAAGATGCACTGACCTCCAATACTTGCAATTTATGATGTACTTTACTCACTAACTGCGTCTCTCCCAGTACAGCACTTCAGGCCAGAACCCCAAACTCTGTTGACATCAAGGTTCATCACAGACTTAGTCCTAAAACCAGATGGATGTTATGTTCCCTGAGGTAAAGTGCGTATTGCTCTAAGCTCATACTAGCTTAACTTCCATCATATGTTGCGTTATTGTCTAATAAGTACTGTTAAGTATGCTCCTTTACTCATGTACCTTTTTATGTTTTCCAATTACTCTCATTACACATTGTACGCTCCATTGAGCAGACCCTCCTTGACGTACTGTAACAATGATGTATGTTAGGGAATTAGGTGGATCGGGGAGGGGACAAGAGAAGAGATGCAAGTAGAGGGCACGGTATCCGAAACAGTGGTGGAGGTAGAGGGTAGGAAGGATTCGAGAAATATAGTGAGAAGCAGCACGGACCAAAAGAAGAGAAGAAAACGAGAACGGAGGGGGAAGCAGGGTTATGGGGAAGACAAGAAGAAATAGGGCCAGCAGGGGGGGCCACTCGGGAGACCGAGAGAGAAGAACGGCAAGACGAGACGAAAGAAAAAAAGAGGGAGTTGAGAGAAAAAGAAGGAAGGAAGGAGGTGGGGCGGATTCAAGAGTTGGGAGAGCAAAAGAACCCTCACAAAATACGAAGAAGAGAGCAGTAAGGACTGGAGAAATAGAAAGGGGAATGAAGGACGAGACGGACAGAAGTAAGAAATGAGCGAGCAATAAGGGTTTGGAAGAAAGAGAAGAGCGGGAAGCGGGGTCAGGAAAAGAGGGAGAAGCAGAAGAAAAAAAAGGCAAGGATAAGGGAAAGAAAGGATGGAAACCTCAAAAGGAGCGGAAGGAGACCAAATGGTATTAGGAATAAGTGACGAGGAAGGTGGCAGGAAGGGAGGAAGGGGTAGAGTACAGGGGAGAGTGGGAAGTAGACCAGCAAAAAATGGGATAAGAAGAAGTGGCCCCGGCGTGCGGGGGGGAAGTCAGAAAACAATAACACAAACAGTAAGTGAGAAAGAGCGCACGATGTATCAGGGCGGGGAGGGAGCGAAAAAGAGAAAGATACGCAAGGGGAGAAAGGTGGCGTATGGTACGGCGCGAGTTGAGCGAAGAAGTGTGACAGATATGATAAGAGTAAAAAAATGCGAGGGGTGGGGAGAAGGCTGAAGCGAAGTAGTCTGAAATGGGAGGTTGGCTCAGAAACGACAGGGGGTAAATAGCGAGGAGGGGGAACGCAGACGTGATATGAAAAGGAGGACACCATGCACATGAAAAAAGGAAAAACCCAGGTAGGGGACTGACAGAAGCGCGGGGGGGGGGAGGACGAGACGGGAGGATGGACGTAAGACAGAATGTTTGATATTTATTGTCTTTCATCCTCCACCTATTGTTACGCGCTAGGAATATGTTAATTCGTTATAATAAATGAATAATAATACTCTGCTCCAGACTTCTGAAATAGGTCTTCTTCTCAAGTTGAGAAACAGAGGATAGCGAAATAACACTTGGAAATAACACTGTATTAGTTAAGTCATACTGAACGGTGATGCTACACCCATCCAGAACCATGGACAAGTCCGATTTTCTGGGTCTAGATGTGAGTAATGCCCAAGTTTAGTACGACCTAACCAACATAGCATTAAGTCCCCCCATTAACCGTAACAAACTTTTGTGATATGCAAATCAAGTAAGCTGAAGGCTTCTTTTCCATATAGTATTTGCATTCTTATCGCCTTTTATAGTTAATGTTAGGTTCTTTATGGGAAACAATATGGCTTAACTTTGCTATTTCCCTTTTAACATGACGTTTAAGGATAACGTCACGTTAAGTGACAACACAGCTTGTGAATCTGGGCCTTAGATTGTAAACTCCGGGGCAGAGTTTCCCTTTGCCTGTTATAATTTACTTGTTTCTTCGTCTGTTTTGCTCTCCATTGTTTGTATTCCTCCCCTCCTGTATTGTAATTTTGTACATCACTGTTGGTGCTATGATAGTACATTAACAGTAATACACACATACATACGTAGAATTTGGGCATCTATACAAGCAGGGCACTACCAGAGAGTTTGGCACATGGTCGAAGCAGATACCAGTCTAGGAAAGCAGGAGATGGTTAAAATACGTACTCGATAAATTGTATATACTGTATTTAACCCAGGTAATAAATAAATAACTGACCCCCTGCGGATGGCCCCCTCAATTGGAAGATCTTTACCCTTTGGACATTTTGCTATCACAGTGTGGCATGGATGATCTCATGGACTATGGTAAATGATGTGAACTGTAACCATTGTTGGATCCCATACAACAATTTCTCATTTTTGTGTGTGACTGTGATGTAACAGACAAAGCCGGGCGCTACCTCAAAGATTGACTAATGGGGGTGATACAATTCTAGTGATAAACAATACAACCTTAAAGGGTACTTTAAGGTCCCCTCTACTGCCGATTCTCTTTCCCGCTGCTCAACCCCAAAGAGGACCTATCCAGATCCTTGGTGATATGGGAAAACACAAAAACATGGGGGATCCAGGTTGGGGACTATACAGACGTTTAAAACTGCACGGTATAGAGCTGTGAGTTGAAATATAGTAAGGTGTGCAATAAGTAAACATTACACGGCCTTGTGTAAATGATTTCACATCAAGGTGTCTTACTTTAGGTGTTTCTCTCCAGTGTTCTTTCCGCTTATCTTTTCTCTCCTCTGTTGTGTAGTTGAGGTTTCTGGTCTTCTCCACACATGATTAGCGATGTTGTCCTCAGGATGAAAATGAAACGAGAACAAATAGCGTAAGGAACAATACAGGATAAAATGAAATATAGCATGGGGTAGACAACTGTATTAAAACAAAAGCAGTATCCCTGAGACTTTTTTTTACCACTTCAGCCACCGTCGAAGCAGGAGGCAGGAGCACAGCAAACCAACCGGACGCGGAGAGTTAGCTGCGCAACTGGTATCCTGCACAAACATTTTCCGATGGACTGGCTGTCTATGCACACCTAGCTCTTGATCTTTTGACTAAGTGCTTTTTAAATGTTTGTTAGGACTCTGGTCCTGTGTGTTGTTATAAAATTCACGCTTTTTCTTACCACCTCTTGCAACCCTGTGTATCATCGATGTTGAATTCCAGGCACTATTTGAGTGTTCAACAAACTCAGTTGAAGGTTTGGATTTGAAGTTCCAGTGAGGGAAGAAGAGATACCAATCAGAGTTTATACTCACACATGGCCGTGTGAGTTTATTATTAACCTTACGTGGTTACATTTCAAATCCACCTCCGCCCCTTTACCCCTTCTTTCCCTATTTGTATGGTACAAAGGAGCAGGTGGGGGATGTGACAGCCCTGCAGTTAGGTGCCTTAAAAGATACCTCCCTCCAGAGATCATTCACGCTTGTCCGTGTGAGTGGATGCAGTAATCATCTGCTTTTTTGATTTTAATACAGGTGTCTACCCCAGCTATATTTCATTTTATTTCCTGTATTGTTCCTTACGCTATTTGTTCTCGTTTCATTTAATCCTGAGGACAACATCGCTAATCATTCGTGTGGAGAAGACCAGAAACACTCAACTACACAACAGAGGAGAAGAAAAGTATAAGCTGAAAGAACACTGGAGAGAAGACACCTAAAGTAAAGACACCTTGATGTGAAAGCATTTACATAAGGCCGTGTAAGTGTTTACGTTATTGCACACCTTACTATATTTCAACTCACAGCTCTATACCGTGCAGTTTTATAAACGTCTGTATAGTCCCTCAACCTGTGATCCCCCATTTTTTGTTTGTTTTCCCATATCACCAAGGATCCTGGATAGGTCCTCTTTGGGGTTTGAGCAGCGGGAAGAGAATCGGCAGTAGAGGGGACCTTAAAGTACCCTTTAAGGTTGTATTGTTCTATCACTAGAATTGTATCACCCCATTAGTCAATCTTTTGAGGTAGCGCCCGGGCTTTTCTGTACATCACAGTACCAAAAAGAGATTGTTAGTATGGGATCAACAATGGTTAACAGTTCACATCAGTTACCATAGTCCATGAGATCATCCATGCCACACTGTGATAGCAAAATGTCCAAAGGGTAAAGATCTTCCAATTGAGGGGTCCATCCGCAGGGGAGTCAGTTATTTATTTATTACCTGGGTTAAATACAGTATATACAAATATTATCGAGTACGTATTTTAACCATCTCCTGCTTTCCTAGACTGGTATCTGCTTCTGACCATGTGCAAACTCTCTGGTAGCTGCCTGCTTGTTATAGATGCCCAAATTCTACGTATGTATGTGTGTATTCTGTAATGTTATCTATATAGCACCAACAGTGATGTACAAAATTACAATACAGGAGGGGAGGGAATACAAACAATGGAGAGCAAAACAGAGAGAAACAAGTAAATTATAACAAGGCAAAGGGAAACTCTGCCCCGGAGTTTACAATCTAAGGCCCAGATTCACAAAGCTCTGTTGTCACTTAACGTGACGTTAATCTAACTTAACGTCATGTTAAAAGGACAATAGCAAAAGTTAAGCCATATTTTTTCCCATAAAGAACCTACCATTAACTATAAAAGGCGATAATGACATGCAAACTATATGGAAAAGAAGCCTTACTATGACTTTGCATATACACAAAAGTTTGTTACGGTTAATGGGGGGACTTAATGCTATGTTGGTTAGGTCGTACCTAAACTTGGCATTACTCACATCTAGACCCAGAAATAGGACTTGTCCATGGTCTGGATGGGTGTAGCATCACCGTTCAGTATGACTTAACTAATACAGTGTTATTTCCAAGTGTTATTTCGCTCTCCTCTGTTTCTCAACTTGAGAATAAGACCTATTTCAGAGTCTGGATCAGAGTATTATTATCATTTATTTATAACGAATTAACATATTCCATAGCGCAGTACAATAGGGTTGGAGGATGAAAGACAATAAAATATCAAACATTAACATACATCATTGTTACAGTACGTAAGGAGGGTCCTGCTCAATGGAGCTTACAATCTGTAATGAAGAGTAATTGGAAACATAAGGTACATGAGTAAAGCTGAGACATACTTAACGTCACATTATTAGACAATAACGCAACATTATGATGGGAAGTTAAGCTATGCTAATGAGCTTAGAGAATACGCATTTACCTCAGGGAACATAACATCCATTCTTGTTTTAGGTAATGTCTTGTGATGAACCTTGATTCAACAGAGTTTTGTGGATCTGGCCTTAAGTGCTGTAATGGGAGAGACGCAGTAGGAGTAAAAGTACATTCATAAAATTGCAAGTCATGGAGGTCAAGTGCATCTTGAGCCGTCAGCGTAGGAGTGAATAATTTAAATAAAAGCTTCTCTTAAAAGTTGAATTTTCAGCTTGGCTTTAAAAATGCAAACAGAAGGGGCTTGACAAGTATAGTGTAGCCATGGCTGGTCCAGACTATACTTTCTGTGGAGTTGAACTTGAGTCTGTGTACAGCCAATCATGGTGCAGACCCTGTGCCCTACCTTTCTGTGCCTTAGGGAGGAAGTGTCCAAATTACAGTGAGTTTAATTTCCTGCCGGCTTGTAGTGAGACATGCTTTCAGCTCCGGCTGGGGCTGAGTGCAGCCCTAGATCTGTGCACAGCACAAGGCCTCAATATTGCAAGAAGGCCAGCATCGTCCAGAGGTCTGGGACCCATTCTAAAATATGATGCATACGCTGTAATACCAACTGCAGTGGCTGCTTCAATAAAGAATCATTTTTATATACCCATCCCTAAGTAACAGTCTATTGGGTAGGGATATGAGAGACAAGTCTGTCATGATGGGGACTGTCTCCAGGAACCCTGGAGCCTGCTATGACTGGAGGCGCTGACACCACGAAAAGAACCTGAAGGATCACCAAAAGCCTGTCCTGTTTCCCCATACCAACGCGGACCATCAACATCTCCTGGACCCTCACAAGTAACAAGCACCACAACACCTGTAGCTTAGGCAAGATCTCCCACGGGGGGAGAGGGGGTTGGGAGGGGACAGCGCTACATAAGTATTAAATGAAGAGCGTTCCATAGGTAGGGAGAGATGAGATGATAACAGTTTAAAACATGCAGGAAATATTTAAAAAGTGATGATAATTCATGCAGTTAAATGCACTAACGGTGTGAACAATATGAAAAAATTTATTTTTACAAATGTGATCTAATCTAATGTGAAATGTAAAAAAAGAAATGAGTAGCAACTCACAACACCAAAAGTGAAATGTACAAACAATAAAACTTATTTTGAGAATCGCCTCCTTCAGAGAGAGGATAACTGGGTAGTAACGTTCAGGTCTTAATCCATTGGGTTAATACTTTTATTAATTGCAATTCCAGTTACATTATTTATATGTTGAACTGTGGTTGCAACAGACATTACATTGGTCGCACGATTAGACATTTGAAACTTAGAATTATGGAACACGTTAGGGCCATCAAATAACACACCGTTCTACACCCGGTTTCTAGGCACTTTACACAGTGCCCTATGGGTGGGATCCAGAACTTCTCTTTTTCGGCTGTTGAGCATGTTTCACCCCCTATTCGGGGGGGAGAGAGGTTAAACATGCTCAACAGACGAGAGATGTTTTGGATTTACAGTATGGATTCATTATCTCCCGCTGGTATCAATCAAGATTGGGAGCTTATTCATTTTTTATGAATATAGATTACTTTATATTTGGTTTATAGTTTGTTGCATATAATCATATGATTTTCTTTTGATTGTATTTATTTATTTTCTGACTTATGGTTGTTCATTATTTCTTTATTAAGTAATTTGTTATATTCTGACACTTATTTTCATTTCTTCACAATTTATATTATAACTTATTATATTTATATATCTCCTATTAGGTAATTATTGGATATTTATATACTTTATTTAAATAATTTCTATATGGACATTTGTGGATTTTTTTTCAGATGTCCAAATATACTTATATAGTATTTACACATATATCTACATATCTACATATATATATATATATATATATATATATATATATATATATATATATATGTAGATATGTAGATATATGTGTAAATACTATATAAGTATATTTGGACATCTGAAAAAAAATCCACAAATGTCCATATAGAAATTATTTAAATAAAGTATATAAATATCCAATAATTACCTAATAGGAGATATATAAATATAATAAGTTATAATATAAATTGTGAAGAAATGAAAATAAGTGTCAGAATATAACAAATTACTTAATAAAGAAATAATGAACAACCATAAGTCAGAAAATAAATAAATACAATCAAAAGAAAATCATATGATTATATGCAACAAACTATAAACCAAATATAAAGTAATCTATATTCATAAAAAATGAATAAGCTCCCAATCTTGATTGATACCAGCGGGAGATAATGAATCCATACTGTAAATCCAAAACATCTCTCGTCTGTTGAGCATGTTTAACCTCTCTCCCCCCCGAATAGGGGGTGAAACATGCTCAACAGCCGAAAAAGAGAAGTTCTGGATCCCACCCATAGGGCACTGTGTAAAGTGCCTAGAAACCGGGTGTAGAACGGTGTGTTATTTGATGGCCCTAACGTGTTCCATAATTCTAAGTTTCAAATGTCTAATCGTGCGACCAATGTAATGTCTGTTGCAACCACAGTTCAACATATAAATAATGTAACTGGAATTGCAATTAATAAAAGTATTAACCCAATGGATTAAGACCTGAACGTTACTACCCAGTTATCCTCTCTCTGAAGGAGGCGATTCTCAAAATAAGTTTTATTGTTTGTACATTTCACTTTTGGTGTTGTGAGTTGCTACTCATTTCTTTTTTTACATTTCACATTAGATTAGATCACATTTGTAAAAATAAATTTTTTCATATTGTTCACACCGTTAGTGCATTTAACTGCATGAATTATCATCACTTTTTAAATATTTCCTGCATGTTTTAAACTGTTATCATCTCATCTCTCCCTACCTATGGAACGCTCTTCATTTAATACTTATGTAGCGCTGTCCCCTCCCAACCCCCTCTCCCCCCGTGGGAGATCTTGCCTAAGCTACAGGTGTTGTGGTGCTTGTTACTTGTGAGGGTCCAGGAGATGTTGATGGTCCGCGTTGGTATGGGGAAACAGGACAGGCTTTTGGTGATCCTTCAGGTTCTTTTCGTGGTGTCAGCGCCTCCAGTCATAGCAGGCTCCAGGGTTCCTGGAGACAGTCCCCATCATGACAGACTTGTCTCTCATATCCCTACCCAATAGACTGTTACTTAGGGATGGGTATATAAAAATGATTCTTTATTGAAGCAGCCACTGCAGTTGGTATTACAGCGTATGCATCATATTTTAGAATGGGTCCCAGACCTCTGGACGATGCTGGCCTTCTTGCAATATTGAGGCCTTGTGCTGTGCACAGATCTAGGGCTGCACTCAGCCCCAGCCGGAGCTGAAAGCATGTCTCACTACAAGCCGGCAGGAAATTAAACTCACTGTAATTTGGACACTTCCTCCCTAAGGCACAGAAAGGTAGGGCACAGGGTCTGCACCATGATTGGCTGTACACAGACTCAAGTTCAACTCCACAGAAAGTATAGTCTGGACCAGCCATGGCTACACTATACTTGTCAAGCCCCTTCTGTTTGCATTTTTAAAGCCAAGCTGAAAATTCAACTTTTAAGAGAAGCTTTTATTTAAATTATTCACTCCTACGCTGACGGCTCAAGATGCACTTGACCTCCATGACTTGCAATTTTATGAATGTACTTTTACTCCTACTGCGTCTCTCCCATTACAGCACTTAAGGCCAGATCCACAAAACTCTGTTGAATCAAGGTTCATCACAAGACATTACCTAAAACAAGAATGGATGTTATGTTCCCTGAGGTAAATGCGTATTCTCTAAGCTCATTAGCATAGCTTAACTTCCCATCATAATGTTGCGTTATTGTCTAATAATGTGACGTTAAGTATGTCTCAGCTTTACTCATGTACCTTATGTTTCCAATTACTCTTCATTACAGATTGTAAGCTCCATTGAGCAGGACCCTCCTTACGTACTGTAACAATGATGTATGTTAATGTTTGATATTTTATTGTCTTTCATCCTCCAACCCTATTGTACTGCGCTATGGAATATGTTAATTCGTTATAAATAAATGATAATAATACTCTGATCCAGACTCTGAAATAGGTCTTATTCTCAAGTTGAGAAACAGAGGAGAGCGAAATAACACTTGGAAATAACACTGTATTAGTTAAGTCATACTGAACGGTGATGCTACACCCATCCAGACCATGGACAAGTCCTATTTCTGGGTCTAGATGTGAGTAATGCCAAGTTTAGGTACGACCTAACCAACATAGCATTAAGTCCCCCCATTAACCGTAACAAACTTTTGTGTATATGCAAAGTCATAGTAAGGCTTCTTTTCCATATAGTTTGCATGTCATTATCGCCTTTTATAGTTAATGGTAGGTTCTTTATGGGAAAAAATATGGCTTAACTTTTGCTATTGTCCTTTTAACATGACGTTAAGTTAGATTAACGTCACGTTAAGTGACAACAGAGCTTTGTGAATCTGGGCCTTAGATTGTAAACTCCGGGGCAGAGTTTCCCTTTGCCTTGTTATAATTTACTTGTTTCTCTCTGTTTTGCTCTCCATTGTTTGTATTCCCTCCCCTCCTGTATTGTAATTTTGTACATCACTGTTGGTGCTATATAGATAACATTACAGAATACACACATACATACGTAGAATTTGGGCATCTATAACAAGCAGGCAGCTACCAGAGAGTTTGCACATGGTCAGAAGCAGATACCAGTCTAGGAAAGCAGGAGATGGTTAAAATACGTACTCGATAATATTTGTATATACTGTATTTAACCCAGGTAATAAATAAATAACTGACTCCCCTGCGGATGGACCCCTCAATTGGAAGATCTTTACCCTTTGGACATTTTGCTATCACAGTGTGGCATGGATGATCTCATGGACTATGGTAACTGATGTGAACTGTTAACCATTGTTGATCCCATACTAACAATCTCTTTTTGGTACTGTGATGTACAGAAAAGCCCGGGCGCTACCTCAAAAGATTGACTAATGGGGTGATACAATTCTAGTGATAGAACAATACAACCTTAAAGGGTACTTTAAGGTCCCCTCTACTGCCGATTCTCTTCCCGCTGCTCAAACCCCAAAGAGGACCTATCCAGGATCCTTGGTGATATGGGAAAACAAACAAAAAATGGGGGATCACAGGTTGAGGGACTATACAGACGTTTATAAAACTGCACGGTATAGAGCTGTGAGTTGAAATATAGTAAGGTGTGCAATAACGTAAACACTTACACGGCCTTGTGTAAATGATTTCACATCAAGGTGTCTTTACTTTAGGTGTCTTCTCTCCAGTGTTCTTTCCGCTTATACTTTTCTTCTCCTCTGTTGTGTAGTTGAGTGTTTCTGGTCTTCTCCACACGAATGATTAGCGATGTTGTCCTCAGGATTAAATGAAACGAGAACAAATAGCGTAAGGAACAATACAGGAAATAAAATGAAATATAGCTGGGGTAGACAACTGTATTAAAATCAAAAAAGCAGTATCCCTGAGACTTTTTTTTACCACTTCAGCCACCGTCGGAAGCAGGAGGCAGGAGCACAGCAAACCAACCGGACGCGGAGAGTTAGCTGCGCACTTGAGTATCCTGCACAAACATTTTCCGATGGACTGGCTGTGTCTATGCACACCTAGCTCTTGAGTCATTTTGACTAAGTGCTTTTTTAAATGTTTTGTTAGGACTCTGTCCTGTTGTTGTTAATAAAATATCACGCTTTTCCACCTCTGCACCCTTGTGTATCATCGTGTGATCCAGGCACTATTTGAGTGGTTCAACAAACTCAGTTGAAGGTTTGGATTTGAAGTTCCAGTGAGGGAAAGAGAACCAATCAGGAGTTTATACTCACACATGGCGTGTGAGTTTATATTAACCTTACGTGGTTACATTTCAAATCCACCTCCGCCTTTAACCCTTTTTCCCTATTTGTATGGTACAAAGGAGCAGGGGGGGATGTGCAGCCTGCAGTTAGGTGCCTTAAAAGATACCCCTCCAGAGTCATTCACGTTGTCGCTGTGAGTGGATGCAGTAATCATCGCTTTTTGATTTAATACAGGTGTCTACCCCAGCTCTATTTCATTTTATTCCTGTATTGTTCCTTACGCTATTTGTTCGTTTCATTTAATCCTGAGGACAACCATCGCTAATCATTCGTGTGGAGAAGACCAGAAACACTCAACTACACAACAGAGGAGAAAGAAAAGTATAAGCTGAAAGAACAACTGGAGAGAAGACACCTAAAGTAAAGACACCTTGATGTGAAAGCATTTACATAAGGCCGTGTAAGTGTTTACGTTATTGCACACCCTACTATATTTCAACTCACAGCTTCTATACGTGCAGTTTTATAAACGTCTGTATAGTCCCTCAACCTGTGCTCCCCCATTTTTTGTTTGTTTTCTTTTTGGTACTGTGCCTGGTTTGCCTTGATTATACCAACTGCATTTACGGTGTATGTATATAATATATGTATTTGACATTAGCATGTATTAGGCAATTTGGTGCATGTGTATCTATGATTTGCTGTGTGGTTTTATATTTACTAGGGGTGAGGCAGCCTTGTAGGTTCAAGGGGTTATTGTAACCCCTGTTTACATATATTTTGTGGCTTATAGGCTTTTTCCCTTGCCTGGGTATTAGGGGTCATCAGTATCTTCATGGGATTTCCCCTGTCTGATACATATTCTATCACAGGAGGATGTCAGGGTTTGTTTAATATTTTTTGTATTTTATGTTTGATAATTGTGCTGTTAAATAAATCATAATTTCTTGATATTGTTCGAGTAACTTGAGTGCTGAGTGCTTGACGCTTTGGGTGTGTGTGGGTGTGATATATAGAGACCATATATACATATACATATACATAGATATTATATATAGATATATATATATATAGATATATATACACATTAATATAAGAAATAGAAAATCACATAACAGAATATAACATAAAGTATAGACAGTAGAACAAGATGAGAGAGATAGATATATACATACATATACAGTATAGAGAATATACATATATACATATATATATAAATATATATTATTATATATATAGATATATATATATATTGGACAAACAGCTTACTCCGGGGCTCCGCCGCTTGTCCGGGACGGTTAGAACACGGTCTTTTGGGTAGGTTAAATGAGGAGGCGTCACGTACTGTTCTTAACAGGCTGTGCCTGGTTTATTCAGCCAGGCACTGAAGACTGCCAAGTGGCATACAATGAAACACCAAGCAAAACAAAAGCTGCTCACCTGAGCGATAACTTACATTAGATTTCCTAACTCAGGGTGGAAGTGGCTTTTCCACTTTCCAACAACAAAACAGGTACTTTGCAGAGTTAGCCAAATGAATAGGACAATTGAACCTGTGTGGGGAAGGGGCTTCTCCCACTGTGTTCAGCAGCCTTCCAGGCTCTGGAGAAGAGACAAGAGCAAACAGGAAATCAGTCTTAATACCTGATTTCTAATTAGCAGACAGGTGACAGAAATCCCTCAGTTCCAGCGCTTGCCAAAAAAAGTGGGATGGAGTGCATGTATTATAAGGCTGACTCCCAGGCAGAAAGGATAGAAACTGTTCAGTACCTGGGAGCCCATATATGGAATTATTACCATCCCCTGGTTTCTGTCACAATATATATATATTATATCCACACCATGTTGCAGTCTCTTTTGTCCCAAGTTAAGACCGGAAATACTGTATTTTCTAAGCAGGGGTTTATTTACAGGGATTAAAATCAAATAACGGACCCACTGTTCCTTTAAGAAAAAACAAATAATAAATCAAATCCTATTTCCATTAGGGAAAGCTAACTATACTATAGCTTTCGCCCTCACCAAGTGCTTGGCCAGCTAAGCTGGTTCCCAAGCCAAAACGTTCCCTGGCATAGGCAATAAAGTAACAGCACAGTCTTTGCATACAATAGAAAGGGTTTTGCTTATCTTATTCCTTGTGGTGAAGATGTCCCTGCTTCAGCACGGCTCTCTCAGCAGTGTCTCACCCTCTTCCAGCTTCTTTAACCAGCTTCCTTTAGCTGAGGAGCACCTGTCTCCCCCTCTTCTCTGGGGAAAAACAGTCTCCCTGAGCATGGCAGCTTCCAGTCTTTTAAAGCACTTCCTGACTATTCAGATCAGGCTGATTAGCTTCATTAAGTAACAGCTGAACAGCCATTCAAAGAATGATTAACTCTCTGTGGTGCAAGTCCTATAGCTGCCCCATTCAGCCCCTAGAGGACAGTGATGGCACCACATATCCCTCCCCCCAGAGAAACATTGTCCTGTGAGCGACCTGTGCACTATTCCCATGCACCAGCCTCTTTGTCAGACATACACCTCTTCTTTTTCCTTGCCTTCCAGTTGAGGAGTCTTTCCCTAGGGGAAAGTACTAGGGCCTACAGACTGGTACCTCGCTACCTCTTTGTCTTGTGCCAGTTTGAGTTTAAGGTTGAAACTCTGCTTTTGTTGTATCCCTCCTTGCAAAGGTTCCTGAGCATCCTGCTGTCTGTTAGCTCTCTCTCAGAACTCTATGTCGCTCTGTGACCTTGATCTGCAAATCCTGAAGAAGCATCTCAGTCTTCTTCCTCTTGTGCTCAGAGTCTCCCTTACCCTGTATAAGAGCCTTGACCTCGGTCAGCTCATTGCGTACACTCACCAGTGACTGTTTGGCTTTCTCTTGTGAAGACAGCAACTCCGCTTTAGCGGTGATGGCTTTTGGACCTTTCTTGATCAGTGTACCTTCAGCGTTGGGTTTCACCCCATTTATCTTCAGTACTTCAACTTGGGCAAATACCTTTTTCTCCAACTTCAGCTGAGCATCCTCCTGCTGGGCAGCAGTAGAGTCCAACATAGCGTTATGCTCAGTCTTTAGGGCCTCGAGTGTCTCGTCCAGGTCACGCTTTTGTTTTTCTGCCATCTTGCGGCCAGCACGCTCAGACTCCAGGTCCTTCCTCAGGTCTTGAAGCTGTCCTTCTGCATTTCTTTTTTCACTCAGTGCAGCTGCCAGTTCAGCTTCTTTGGCGTTGAGTCGCAATTCCACATCTCCTAGCTGGTTCAGCGCAAGGCTTAAATCTGTTTCTTTTCCTCTATTTCTGGCCTGCAGCTGCTGGTGCTCCTCCCAAACCTTGTCCAGCTCAAGCTGCAGTCGGGCTTTCTCATTGGCCGTGTGGTCCAGCAGCTTGCGGGTATCGGCCATCTCGGTTTCATAGCGCAGTGTCAGGTTCGGCCACATGACGGATGGACACCTCCTCCCTCTCGGCGAGCTGTATCCTGTGCTCAACAGTCTCCGACTGCAGTTTTTCTCAGGACTTTCATCTCTTCTAGGTGCGTGCTTTGGGTGTGTAACAGCGCCTCCTTCATATTCTGGAGTTCTGCAGTTTTTGTCGTCAAGGTTGCTGCTGCTTCTATTTTCCAGGCCTCTTTCTCCTTGGCATACTGACTGAAGGGGATGGAACAGCCTCTCTGCCTCTCCAGCTCCTGCTCCAATTTCTGGACCTTCTCCCGCTCCCTCTCATACAGAGTCACCTGGCATCTAAGCTCCGCCTCCAGCGATGCTTTGGTGACACACAGCATGACCTTCAGCTCTTCATGCTGCTCAGTGGGGACATACTGGGTACTCAGCCGTTCCTGTAGCACTTGCTGCTTCTTCTTGGCCGCTTGCAGACTTGCCGGTAGCTCTTGCAGCTGGCTCTGCGATAGGTGCGCTGCTTGTGTGTGCTGCTCCAGGGAGACACGTTGCACCCTCTGCATTCTGCAGTGCTTCCTGCACGTCAAAAATGCATTGAGTAAATTCTGTCTTTACCTTACCAAGCTCTGCTTTGAGCGCGCAAGCCTCTTGCTGAGAAACTTCTAACTCTGTGATGAAGTTCTGAACATCTTTCTGGGACATCTCATAGTACAGTTTCCAGTCAGAACTTGTTTTCTCCGATTCGCTCGGGTCTCTGCATATGGCGGTAGCCTGTCATCCCTCGGCTGGTCGTCATTCCAGTGACCATTGCGCCAAAAGCTCTGGGCTGTAGCTCATCTTGGGTCTGGTGTAGGGACATCGTCATCTGCTGCAAACTCTGCTTTAACATAGCAATATTGTAATCATGGCTCCGCTGTAACTTCTGCTTTAAGGTAGTAATACTGGGCACACATTCTCTCTCATTATCACCATCTTCACCATCATCATCGTCATCATCCTGCCTGAAGGGACAGTCTTTGGTGTGGTTCAGCATTCCACACCATAAAAATTTCTGGTGCGATTCCTTTTCTGGGACCACGCCAGGATACCCGTTCCTGAAAGGACATTGTTTTGTGTGGCCAGGCATATTACACATAAAACACATTGGGGGTTATGCACTAAGCAGTGATAAGTGCTTTTAAGGGAGATAAAAAGCCATTATAGCGTGATACTGCCTGTTGTGAGATTCACAAAGTAGTGATAATTGCTTTTAAGTGGGATAAAAAGCTATTATAGCACGATACTGCACTGTTATCACTGCTTTGTGAATCTCACAACAGGCAGTATCATGCTATAAAGGCATGTATCTCACTAAAAAGTACTTATCACTGCTTTGTGCATAGCACCCAGAAAACCCACTTATCACTGCTTAGTGCATAACCCCCATTGTATCCTCCATTTTTTCCCCTCGGGTGTATTCTTCACCTTGACCTATTGGGGCACTATTTACTTTACACACAGCACTTGCTAGCTGTAAATTCTCTAGCTTCAACAAAAGGCATTAGCTTTACATACAGCATTTGCTAGATGCAATTTTTACTTTCTTCAGAAAAAAAAGTGGTTTTCTGCTTGAGTTCAGTACCTTTTAATCTCCTGACCTCTGGGTGCTATTGCATCCACACTTCATACATTTTCTGTGCATGTTGTAGCACAACTGGTCATACACAGACAGACTTTGCTTGCAGAATTTTTTTTTCTTTTCATTCCAGTTGGGTGGCCATTTTAAATCCCTGCATTTATCTTCAAACCCACAGTTTCCGATGCATGGAGCCTTAGAGACTGCCCACATTAAACGCCACCATATTGTGATGCCCACACCACGTTGCAGTCTCTTTTGTCCCAAGTTAAAGCCGAAAACACTGTATTTTCTAAGCAGGTGTTTATTTACAGGGATTAAATCAAACTATGGGCCCACCGTCCCTTTAAGAAAAAACAAATAATAAAATCAAATGCTATTTCTATTAGGGAAAGCTAACTATACCGTAGCTTTCACCCTCACCAACTGCTTGGCCAGCTAAGCTGGTTCCCAAGCCAAAACGTGCCCTTGCATAGGCAATAAAGTAACAGCACAGTCTTTGCATACAATAGAAAGGAGATAGATAGATAGATAGATAGATAGATAGATAGATAGATAGATAGACACAGAGAGATAGCTAGATACACAGAGAGAGATAGATACACAGAGAGAGAGATACAGAGAGAGAGATAGATACAGAGACAGATAGATACAGAGACAGATAGATACAGAGAGATAGATACATACAGAGAGATAGATACATACAGAGAGATAGATACATATAGAGAGATAGATACATTTACACTCTTCTGCCCCTCCTTACATCTCAGCCCTAATTTCTCGCTATGCACCACCCCGACTCTTGCGTTCTGCTCAAGGATGTCTTCTTTCTACCCCCTTTTTATCTAAAGCCCTCTCCCGCCTTAAACCTTTTTCATTGACTGCCCCACACCTCTGGAATGCCCTTCCCCTCAGTACCCGACTAGCACCCTCTCTATGCACCTTTAAGACCCACCTTAAGACACACTTGCTTAAAGAAGCATACGAATAGCACTGTGAACATTCTGAACACATGATACATAAAGCTTGGCCCCCTGCAGACGCACTTACCAGAACTCCCTCCTACTGTCTCTGTACGTTCTCCCTACCTACCAATTAGATTGTAAGCTCCTGGGGGCAGGGACTCCTCTTCCTTAATGTTATGTTTGTCTAAAGCACTTATTCCCATGATCTGTTATTTATATTATCTGTTATTTATTCGATTACCACATGTATTACTACTGTGAAGCGCTATGTACATTAATGGCGCTATATAAATAAAGACATACAATACAATACATACAGAGAGATAGATACAGAGAGATAGATACATACAGAGAGAGAGAGAGAGAGAGAGAGAGAGAGAGAGAGAGAGAGAGATAGATAGATAGATAGATAGATACAGAGCTAGATAGATAGATACAGAGCTAGATAGATAGATACAGAGCTAGATAGATCGATACAGAGATAGATCGATACAGAGATAGATCGATTCAGAGATAGATCGATACAGAGATAGATCGATACAGAGATAGATAGATCGATACAGAGATATATAGATACAGAGATACAGAGATAGTGTGATGCCCACACCACGTTGTAGTCTCTTTTGTCCCAATTTAAGGCCGGAAACACTGTATTTTCTAAGCAGGGGTTTATTCACAGGGATAAATCAAACAACTGGCCCACCGTCCCTTTAAGAAAACCAAATAATAAAATCAAATCCTATTTCCATTAGGGAAAGCTAACTATACTGTAGCTTTCGTCCTCACTAACTGCTTGGCCAGCTAAGCTGGTTCCCAAGCCAAAACGCGCCCTGGCATAGGCAATAAAGTAACAGTCTTTGCATACAATAAAAAGGGTTTTGCTTATCTTATTGCTTGTGGCGAAGATGTCCCTGCTTCAGCACGGCTCTTTCAGCAGTGTCTCTCACTCTCTACCAGCTTCTTTAACCAGCTTCCGTTAGCTGGGGAGCACCTCTGTCTCCCCCTCTTCTCTGGGGAAAAACAGTCATCCTGTGCCTTGCAGCTTCCAGCCTTTTAAAGCACTTCCTGGCTATTCAGAGCAGGCTGATTAGCTTCATCAGTTAGCACCTGAACAGCCATTCTAAGGTGGATTAACTCTCTGTGCTGCAAAAGTCCTATAGCTGCCCTATTCAGCCCATAGAGGACAGCGGTGGCACCACAATAGATAGATAGATAGATAGATAGATAGATAGATACAGAAATAGATAGATACAGAAATAGATAGATAGATAGATAGATAGATAGATAGATAGATAGATACAGAGATAGATAGATAGATAGATAGATAGATAGATAGATAGATAGATAGA
>WSYH01010617.1:10495-22773 GCA_036426205.1 Ascaphus truei | reverse complement strand
GGCAGCTGTTGTCAGGAGAGTCTGGTGCTTGCTTCTCTCAGGTAGTGCCACTCCGTTGGTTCTGGGGCAGGGTTCTTGTCTGGACTTCTCATCCGTCGGTACTTTGCTCCCAAGGGAGTTTCCCTTTAAGCAACCAGGCTCCGCTTGGTGCTCAGTGGGACCACTCAAGCTTCCAAGCCGTCTGGAGCAGCTCATGTAGCTCAACAGATGAATCCTCTGCCACTACCTGAGAGAAGCAAGCACCAGACTCTCCTGACAACAGCTGCCAAGTGGTAATCAGTGTGAAACACACTAAATGCACTTTACCAACCTTTATTATCTATGCAGATTTATTACCCCTTTAATTGATAATATATTGTAAAATTTGCTTCACTATTTGGCGTTGTGCGCTGTTTTCTTTTGTTTCCACATACTGTATGTACTGTAATAAATGTAGAATAAATGCATACTTTTATTTTTTCGGGTTTATTACACAGTATACTGTATATAAAAAAGTATTGTACAGTATACTGTACGGCCGGAAAACATCAGCATACTGTTTCAGGTACAGTATTCTATCCTAATCAATAACAACAGTAACTAAACTGTAGACTCCGGTACGTAGGTTTTTAGATCCGATTCAGCAATGTGCAGGCATTGTTACACAAAGCGATATTATCCATCGAAATCCCTCCTTTAGCCGTTTTCTTTTTTGAGGAAAAATAAAACGAAAAGTTTTACTGTAATGGTCAGTCCCCTAAAGAATTTCCCAGTCAGTCCCACCAATAATTTTCTCGGGGGGCGTCTCCTGTTCACATGCCATACGCCTACCGTCGATGTGATGACACGCATATCGTTTCAAGAAGGTTCCAATGCGCATGCGCCAAGCGTTCCACCAATTGTTCAGTATCTGCAGTACAGTACTGTAGAAGCCGCTCAGCCAATGATATTGCTTACAGGAGAATCGCTTGATTTGAATCGCACCGTATTTGATATTTTCAAAATAAAAAAAAACAGAAAATAATACGGCAACAATACTCAACATAGAATTTCCCAATCAGCTGGCGCCGGTGCCGGGCCACTGCCCAGTCCAGTTTCTTGATCATCCACGTTGACAGTTGGCAGCGGGACTACTACACCTGAGTCAGCTGATGAGGCTGGAAATCGCTTAGGTACATCAGCTTGCTCGAACTGCACGCGAAATCCGGCTCAGGCTGCAGGTATCCGTGCGTGGACAGACAGCAGGGGTTGTCACTGACGGTGGGACCATTATTGGAAGCCGGTGCTGGCGCATTGCTTGCCAGCGACTGTCGTTTCTTAGTTGGTTTTAACACGACCTTTCGCCTTTTGCCTTAATAGATACAGGAAAAAGCCGGTGATACACACCAATACCCTCCAATAAATTCGGGATCAATACGATAAAAACATGGATCGCTACATAACCTTTTCCTTATTGCACGCTTCCACACACATGAGGAGCTGGCGAAAATTTGTAAAAGTCATAGTTTTCGATGAAATACTGATAAATTTGAACAACTGTTGCCATCTTATCATCTGTTGCATTAATCGCTGCCCATATCAAATATGCGTAAATTCTGTCGGGTTTTTGGAAAACGGGCTGCACTTGAACACTCATGGTGGTGGGTCTCTGGAGAATAACAGAAACTGGTCTTTGTTTTTCTTTAATATGAAAAGCCTAAATTGATACGTTTTTGCAACCTCTTCCTTCAGTCTCAAGGCCAAGTTACAATAGCACACTGTGGTATCTTTTTTAAACGAAACACCTGCAAGTCGACACATTACTGAAGCGCATGCGCATTCAATTCATGAATATCTGCTTCTGGCGGACACGTCAAGAATTGCAACCTATTAAATCCGAACCATTCTCAATAAACGCATGAACCACGCATCAACCGCGCATGACCCGCGGCTGAGAACACAACATGAATGCGGCATGCACCCGGAGAAGTGTGTCGCATTTGAGAAAAAATCCAGGAGAAATGCGTTGATGTTTTAGAATAAAATGGGCCGCAGCAGTAGTATTGAAGCAGGGGGTCTCCAGAGCTGATTTAAGCCCTGGGGACCTCCTGCTTCCCAAATCCCAAGACTTCAGATTGCACCGGTCAGGTTGCAGTCCAACGATGTTTGGCAAAAGGATTTGCGCACAGTGACCATCGGGGATAGCCAAGCAGCCGGCTTGCTCGACTCTGGTGCAACTGTTACTTTGGTCCGACCTGATATGGTCCGGCCAGAGGATCTGTTCCCGGGCACAGGGATGCAGGTGACCATGCCAGATGGTGGGCCGCGGTCCATTCAAGTTGCCCGGGAATTTTTGGCATGAGTGAGGTGAGGGTATGGGCCGGGTTATGCACTGAGGTCCTCCTCGGTAATGACCTGGGGCATGCTCCATGTGTTTTTACGGTGGAACTGGCTCCTGTTGCAGCGATTACTAGGAGCCAGAGCAAGGGAATTGCACTTGAGGATTTTGCCATCCCCCTGCATTTGGGACCAACAGTTCCATGGGTCTCCGAAGAAACCTGGCATGTAAGCCAGACGGAGTCGCGACAAGGTTCTGACTTACCTTCCCCTTTACAGGTCCCAGTTTCCCCTGACTTAGAGACTAAGGGTGGGTGGCCAGAATTAGGGACATAGTTCAGGGAAGCAGTGAGGTCTGATCCCAGCTTGGAGGGCATAAGACTCCGTGGTCTACCCGGCTTGACAGGGTTTGGATGGGTAGACAACAGTTAGTGGTACAGAGGATGTATAGGCAGCAACTGTTACCGTTAGACCACTCTATACCACTAGTTGGGCATCAAGGGTTCACGGATGAGAGCCCGGCTGTTGCAGCGTTATTACTGGCCGTGGCATCTGGGGCAGTAGCAGAGTTCTTCCTCGCCTGTGATGCCTGCCAGCGAGTGGTAAGACAAGTGATTGTGTGAAGGCACCCCTGAACCCACTACTGGTAATTGGGGAACCTTTCCAGAGGGTAGCCATGGACATAGTGGGGCCCCTCATGATCCCCAGTTTGTCTGGCAAGAGTTACATACTCACAGTGGTGGACTTTGCCACCAGGTACCCTGAGGCTGTAGCCCTTGCCACCATCAATGCTAGGGTAGTAGCAAAAGCATTGTTGGGGATTTTCACTAGAGTAGGTTTCCCTAGTGAGATTCTAACCCATCAAGGGTCACAATTCATGAGTGAATTGTTACAGTGTCTCTGGGATGCGTGTGGGGTGAAGCACCAGCACACTTCCCCTTACCACACCCACACCAAGAGACTGTGAGAGGTTTAATGGTACCCAGAAGAAGATGCTTCGAGCTTTTATAGAGGCTGAAGGAAAAGATTGGGAGATTCATTTGCAGCACTTGCTGTTAGCCTTACGGCGAGGTACCGCAAGAATCTACCGGGTTCTCTCCCTTCGAGCTCCTATATGGTCGAAGGGTACGGGGACCTCTAGACTTATTCTGTGAGGGATGGGAAGGGGAGTCTACCAATACTGATGCTTTAGTATGTGGTAGATCTCAGAGACCGGCTAGAAATGCTTATGGGGTTAGCACAGGCTAGTCTCAGGGAAGCTCAGACCAAGCTGAAGACTTGGTATGATCAAAATGCCTGTAGTAGATCATTCATCCCAGGACAGCAGGTACTTGTTCTGAAGCCCACACGGCAGAACAAATGAATGGCTGCCTGGTCTGGACCGTACACGGTTATCAGAAAAATTAATGAGTGCAACTATGTTGTACAGCTAGATGGAGGAACAAATAGGTCCTATCACATTAACATGTTGAATGAGTATTTTACACAGAGTGTGGCATCAGTGTTGGCTATCTGCAGCCCACCCATGGGGGCCCCGGTGAGCAATGCTCTGCCTGACCTCCCAGGGGAAAATAGGCAGGGGGCACAGTGGAGCAGGTAGAGGTCGGGTCCCAGCTCAGTGCACAGCAGCGTGTGCAAGCAAGGGCTATGCTAGAGCAGCATAGGGTTCTGTTCACGGACAACGTCGGGCAGAACACATATTACAGATCCTCCAGTGGAGACTGGTGATCAGCGACCTCTGCATAAACATGCCTAATGCGTATCAGCAGAGTTGAAGGGCAGTATAGAGAGGGAAGTAGAGGAGATGCTGGCCCTAGGGGTAATTGTACCATCTCAGAGCCCTTGGGCTTGTCCAGTAGTCCTGGTACCTAAGAAGGATGGAATCACGTGGTTTTGTGTGGACTTCCGGCAGCTCAATGCTCAGATGGTGTCAGATGCTTGTCCCATGCCCCGCATGGAGGAGCTCTTAGATGAGCTCGCCGGGGCAAAGTATCTGACAACCATGGATTTATCCAAGCGGTATTGGCAAATTCCTCTGACCCAGGAGGCTAGGGAGAAGTAGACTTTCATCACTCCATGTGGCCTCTATGAGTTTTTAGTGATGCCATTTGGGATGAAGAATGATCCAGCTACCTTCCAACGCCTAGTCAATAGGTTGCTGGAAGGGATGCAAAGTTTTGCAAGGGCATACCTGGATGACATTGCAGTATTTAGCAGTTCGTGGGACAGTCATTTTGTACATGTAGCTGCAGTACTTAGTAGGGCCGGGGAAGCAGGGCTGACACTGAAACCAACAGTGTTTAGTGGGTATGGCGTAGGTGTTGTACCTAGGGCACAGAGTGGGTGGTGGGCAACTTAAGCCAGAACCAGCAAAGGTAGAGGCTATAATGCTGTGGCCTGTTCCCGGGACCAAGAAGCAGGTTATAGCTTTTTTGGACACCACTGGCTATTACAGGAAATTTCTCCCTCAGCATAGCGCCATTGCAAAACCCCTGACTGACGACACAGAAATGACTCCCGGTTCTGGTAGTCTGGTCTCCCGCTTGTGAAGGTGCTTTCCAAGCGCTGAAGACAGCACTTGCTAGTGCTCCAATTCTGGCTGCATCAGACTATGCGAAAAAGTTTCTTGTACAGACCGATGCCTTGGACTACGGTATCGGCTCTGTACTCAGCAAGGTGGGCGAGGAGGGGGGTGAACATCCAGTGGTTTATTTAAGCAGGAAACTTTTACACCGCAAAGTGGCTTATGCCACAATTGAAAAAGAATGTCTGGCCATTGTTTGGGCTTTGCAGAAACCGCAGCCCTATTTGCATGGCAGGACGTTTACAGTGCTCACGGACCACAACCCATTAAGTTGGCTACAAAGGGTGTCGGAGGAGAACGGCAAATTGCTTCGCTGGAGTCTTGCACTGCAAGAAGTTGATTTCACTATCCTGCACAAGAAAGGCAGTGAGCACGGAAACGCTGATGGACTCTCCCGACAGGACATTCCCTGCAAGCCTAAAGCCGAGCCACCGGACATGGTAGCTGCAACCGGGCCTTTATCTTGAGGGGGTTGGTGTGATGGTGAGGGGATAACCAGCCCACAAATAAATGTCTTATGCCCGGCTGGTTACCTCTGAGCCAAGTTGGGGAGATTAGAGTGTCAGTTCTTGAACCCAGTCATGGCACATGCATTGTACTGTAATAAAGAATTTATGTGTGTTTTTACTTTCCAGGAGTGCTAACCAGTGGAGATTCTCAGGCTATGAGTTTCAGGGTGGGTTTTGCAGTGAATGTGTTGTCGGATTGTATCTAGGTAGAAGGGGTCCAGAGTTGCTGGCCACCCCAAAAATGTATCCGGGAATCAGGTCAGATTCCCGGGGATATGTAGACACAGACCTCTGGGCAAAATACTCCCTGGAAAGCAGTTGCATGACTCACCACCAGGTTTCCCTGCTTCAGCACAGACCAGAAAGGTAAATAAGGGCATAGGGATATGCGTGTCTCGGGTACAGTCAGGGGTCCCTAGGTTAATGGGAGTCTCCCAGTATATGCCCCAATCACCAGAACCAAGTATAGAGGTTCTGGGATGCTTCAACCATCAATAAGGTTGCAAGCTGATTTTATATCTAAGTCCAAATTCCTGTGTTTAGGAAAGTAACTCTGAGATTGAAAGAAAAGAAGGACATAGACAAAATTGTGAAATATTTTTATTTTGGACATTGTGTATAATGGTGTATGTTTATGCACTGTATATGAGCTGGGGATTTTCCAAAAAGTCTTGTACATGGAACAAGACTTGAGGAAACCCTGTTTATTGAGTACCCTCTCTGGGGCAGAAAGCAGCAGTACTAATAGTCTTGATACACAGAATGCATCATAAGACGACTCAGGCAAAGATACAATCCTCTTGTCAAGGTCCAGTCCAGTTAGACATAGCAACTTATCTGTGACAGTTGAGGTGATAAAGTAGCTTTCTGCCGTGTGACTGGCCATCAGCAGGAGACCAGCACCCCTGGGCAGCTGAGCCTGGAAATGCATCAATACAGAGACATGGGAATCCATGGATAGTAAACTTGACTTTGATGTGGGAGCCTTGGAATCTGCCGTAGACACATCAGGCTCTGGAAGAGGATCAATATGCAGGAAACTTGTCTCTGCCGTGCGACCCCCAGAATCTGCAGAGGAAGCACCAGTCACTGAAGAGCAATCATAAAGAACTACACCCACAGTTCTAACCGCTATGGTAAATAAGGGGTTAACCCTTTCCACTACCCACCTGGGAGGTCTAACCACCCACCTAAGGGCAACTACACTCACCCTGGGGTTTAACCCCTTAATTACCGTTGCAGTTAGTAACCACTAAGGTAATTAAGGGGTTACTGGTCAGTAGCTACTTTTTTTAAATTTTAATGCTGGTGCTAATGAAGATGAGGATGGACTTCTCCCCGCATCTCCAACCCCCTCTATACCATCACAGCACACACAAATGGGCAAAAGCACTAGTAACCAAATGGCTACTAGTGCTTTTGCCCATCTGTGTAGCAAAAAAACGAATAAATTAACAATACAATTAGATTGACATTGCAATACTGTACATTAAAACCTATGGTTACCTATGTCCTCAACAGGGGCACAGATAACTACATTGACAATAAATGGCCACGCTACTACCCACCAACTTCATGCAACAATCACCACCAAATACATACATATGCAGCCACAAGTGTCTGAACACTTGCCTTGGAAAATCTGGGGCAATCTCCCAGTAATGCTGCAACATTTCTGTGACATTTCTGGAGACAGACTAACGGCCCATCGGATTAACATTGCGGGGTTCCCTGGCAGTCCCATTTAGTTTGTTTTCTTTCTTCTCTTGAATAGGCCCAGAAAGAAATGTTGCAATACCATCTTCTTCTGGTCAAATGATACGTGACAGGCAGTGGTGGGATTCAAAAATTTAGCAACAGGTTCTCACTCACGGAGGGTGGGGAGGGGGGGGTGGAGGGAGAAAGAAAGTGGTGGGGGGAAAAAGAAGGTGGGGGAGAAGGAGAGGGGGGAGAGAGAGACAGGGGAGATGGAGAGACGGGAGTGAAAGAGAGACGGGGAGAGAGAGAAAGAGACGAGGGAGAGAGAGAGAGACGGGGGAGAGAGAGAGACGACGGGAGAGAGAGAGACGGGGGAGAGAGAGAGACAGGGAGAGAGAGATGGGGGGGGGAGAGACAGAGACGGGGGGGGGGGAGCAAACAAGGGGGGAGTGCAGGCGGGGGAATTAAAGAGACCAGGGGGAACCAATGCAAATAAGTGCAGTCTGCAACCAGTGCAAATGCAAATGGACACATGCAAACTACACAGGACACACGCAGGCAAACTGCACAGTACACAGATACAGGCAGGCAGGACACACACAGAAAATAGCCTCCCTCACATCTCCCCCAGCCCCCCTCACATCTCACAGGGGTGAGAGACGGGGGGGAGGGGGGGACAGAGAGACCAGGGGGAGCCAGTGCAAATAAGTGCAGCCTGCAACCAGTGCAAACAGGATACAGACATAGGCAGGAGGCACATAGCACGCAGGACACAGGCAGGAGTCACATGCACGACACACACAGGAAGGACATAGGCTCACCTCTATCTGCTGCACGCTTTTCCTCCGGTCTATGACACCACCCCCAGGCTTCTGCCACCTCCTCCTTATTGGCTGTTTAATGCAGCCAATCAGGATGGAGCAAGCTGTCCAGCCCCTTAGCAGAAGCCCTGCTCTCTCCCTTCTCACACCGGTTCTGCGAACTGAGGAACATTCAGGTACAGGTTCGCAAGAACCGGTGCGAACCGGCTGAATCCCACTGGTGGTGACAGGCCTTATGTAAGGTCTGTGATGTCACATTTGAATGACATGACACGTTCACCAATAAGATTGGTGGATGTACCATATGATGCCTTTCTTTTTTTGGAGCGATGTCACCTTAAAGGGAAGGAAGCCATCCAATTGGCTACTTTATGCCTACACCCCTTTAAAGTGACTTCACATCGCTCCAAAAAAGGGATGGCATCGCATGGTACATCCACCAATCAGTTTGGTGGATGTACCATGTGATTCTATCAAGTTTGTGTAAGGATCCATGAGACGCCGCGCAGTTGGCGCATGCAAAACTTAGCATCCATACATCCAGATACCAGCATTGCTCCCAAGCCTCACCCTGGAGCCTGTTCTCATCATAGGAGCGCCCGCGCAGACCTAAATGCAAACTCTGCTGGCGCCGCTCCTCCAGGTTGCGTCCACGTGATGATGTCATTAGCGTGTGACAACAGGAATAATATCATCACGAAGACTCCGCACACCTGCCTCCTGCAGCGGATTTTCCTATCAGAACCTGCTCAGTGATTCGCCTCCTGCTGTGATTCGTCACAGCTTCCTGTAAATACTCAGCAGAGCTAGAGGCTCATCGGCTGAGCATAATCTCTGCCTGTGTGTGTGCCTCTCCACAGTCTGCTCTGCTCCAGCCTTGTCTGCCTTGCCTTGTTACCTGACCCTGCTTGCCTTCAGACTCTGCTCTTCTCCTCTCCTGACCCGGCTTCGTTTGACCATCCACATCTCTCCATCCCTCGGCTAAACACCCATAATGATCCGTACCCCTCCACTACTGACCCCGGCAAGTATCACGACCATTCTCACCTCTACTACCCTGACCTGGCTACCTTGACTACTCCAGACGCGCTCACGCGGCTGTGGGTTGGTGTTATATATATTTCCCCACCTCAGCAGTGTGGTCCCATCTTGTTTGTGGTGAGGATACCGTCACAGTTCGGTAGAGAAGTCATTCTCTGCCAAACCTGGTGCATGGACACATTGGTGGATGTACAATCTGATGTACTATGGGTCTGTCAAATGTGCCATCACTGGCCCTATATAAGGCCTGTCCCATCTTATTTGACAGTAAGACGACGGCATAGCAAAATCTCCTCCTGGAACTGTTCAAGAGGAGAAAATAGCAAGGAAGAGGATAATAAGAAGGAAAAGAAAAGAATATCTACTCACCAGGGACTCCTGTTCAAGCAACTGAGGATCCCGGACTTCTGTGCATCATTCTATGCTTCAAGCTGAGGATCATTGTTTCGTGGGTCAAGAGTTGTTGGTGCCACAGTTGGATGAGGAGGATGAGCCTTCATCCTGGCAAGGGTAAGTATTCTGAAGCTAGGGTCATGTTTTGATGTGTGAATAGCCCCCGATAGCATTAACTCAGCCCCCTTTCCAAATCACTCCAAGTCCTATAATATTTCCTTCACTTTATTGGAAAAGCAGCAGTAAATACAGGCACTTGTGGATGGTGTGTTGTAGTGATTTGTAGTTAGAAGCAGGTAGAAAGAAATGGCCTTGCCATAGAAGAGTAACAGAGAGGTACTCACTCAGCCGGTGTTGAACGTGAAAGGAAGTGCCAGTGTATTCTGGGTAACAAGATAGTCTGGGGACAGACCACCTGTGAGAAGGCAGAGGGGGAGAGGGCAGACTAGCCCATTCTGAGAAGGATCTCAGAAGCTGCAGTAGCAACTCACTGATTACAGTACGTGTCTAGAGGCAAGAAATGCAACATTGTAACTTATCACACAGGCACAGTGTGTGTACTGCACCGACACACTTTATTCGAGCAAATACCCAGTATGTACCTGGCAGATACCTGGAATGCGCCGCTCCTCACCTCTGACAAGCCCCGTTGCGTTTGTCTTCCCAGCCTGGGTTCATGCCTGGCTGACGGGCGGCTGATCTGTTAAATGATAATGATTAGGATTTAATAGGCTGCAATGCTTCGCGTGTCTACCAGATGGCATAAATTCATGAATTGTAATGCAGTATATATATATATACTGTGCAGTATTGCAGCCAGCGGGAATAAAATGCTTCAATCCCTGCCTGGAAAATACCTCAATGCACTCGGGCAGAAAACAGTCACAAACCTCAATACACCCGGGTATACCCGAATTCGTGGGACTAGCCGAGCTCGAATAAAGTGTGTCGCCAGTGTATGCAAGCTCCATGCAGCTGAAAATAAGAAACTGACAGGCATAAACTGCAAGGAAAGAGGGGGGTGAAATAGAGATGTAATTCTTGTTCCATGACAGTAAGAAACACATTGATTGTATTTTATTTAATTGTGATTATTTTTTAGGGTGCAATTGGTTGCAAATCTGGCTATCTGTGATCCCTGTTCAGGGCATAGAATAGTGGCAATCAATGGATGTATTGGCTTCTTTTTTTTGTGTTGTAATTTAATGTTTGTTTGATTTAATTGTGATTTTTTTTTTAAGCATCACCAATAAGCAAAAGCGCTATTAGCCAAATATTTGTGTGTTGTGATGGAGGTAGAGGGGATGGGGTAGTTCTCCTGGAGAGGGTGGTCAGGCCTCCTGGGTGGGTTGCGGGAGGGTTTAACCCCTTAATTACCTTAGCAGTTAGTGACCGCTAAGATAATTAAGGGGTTACTGGCCAGTAGCTACTTTTTTATTTTAATGCTGATGCTAATGAAGATGAGGATGGCCCAACAAAAAAATCTACTCACCACCTAGTCCCGCCCCCAACCCTGCCCTAGCCCCGCCCCCAACCCCACCCTAGTCCCGCCCCCAACCCCGCCCTAGTCCCGCCCCCAGGCCCACTTAAAAAAAAAAGGAATAAATTCATAGTAAGAACAACATTCGTTTTTGACATTAGTTTATTTATTGTATTACATTATACTACAATTAGTCCTTGTTATGTGTGTGTGTGTGTGTAAATGTTCTTGAACCCCATAACTAGTGCCTGGACACCCCCGCATCACAATATCTAAAGCAGCAATCCCGCCTGGGATTTCACCTGATCCGCAGTCCCTCAATGTCCAGGTACCCTCATTCCCGCAATGTTATACATTGGAGGGGAGGTGTTCCCTATCTGTCATCTGGTTTAGGGGGGATTCCGATGTCTTCCGTGTGAAGCTTGAGTCAGATCTGGAATAAAGCAGTGTAGGTTATTTCGGTGTAGTATAGGGCAGTTAAGATATATAGGGTAAATAAGAGATCGAGAGAGTGTGGGTGAGAGACAGAGAGAGACACACACACACACACAGAGACACACACACAGAGACACAGAGAGAGAGAGAGAGACAGAGAGAGAGAGAGAGACACACACACACACACACACACACAGACAGAGAGAGTGCGAGAGACAGAGAGAGTGCGAGAGACAGAGAGAGTGCGAGAGACAGACAGAGTGCGAGAGACAGAGAGAGTGCGAGAGGCAGAGACAGTGCGAGAGACAGAGAGAGTGCGAGAGACAGAGAGAGTGTGAGAGACAGAGTGCGAGTGGCTGGCTGACTGACTGACTGACTGACTGACTGGGTGGGTGGGTGGCTGACTGACTGGATGGGTGGCTGAGTGACTGACTGACTGGGTGGGTGGCTGACTGACTGACTGGGTGGGTGGCTGACTGACTGACTGACTGGGTGGGTGACTGACTGACTGGGTGGGTGACTGACTGACTGACTGGGTGGGTGGCTGACTGACTGACTGACTGGGTGGGTGACTGACTGGGTGGCTGACTGACTGACTGGGTGGCTGACTGACTGGGTGGGTGACTGACTGACTGACTGGGTGGGTGACTGACTGACTGACTGGGTGGGTGACTGACTGACTGGGTGGGTGACTGGGTGGGTGACTGACTGACTGGGTGGGTGACTGGGTGGGTGACTGACTGACTGGGTGGGTGCGTGACTGGGTGGGTGACTGACTGACTGGGTGGGTGACTGACTGGGTGACTGACTGACTGGGTGGGTGGGTGGGTGACTGACTGACTGGCTGGGTGACTGACTGGGTGGGTGACTGACTGGGTGGGTGACTGACTGGGTGGGTGACTGACTGACTGACTGGGTGGGTGACTGACTGACTGGGCAGGTGACTGACCGACTGACTGGGTGGGTGACTGACTGGGTGACTGACTGGGTGGGTGACTGACTGACTGGGTGGGTGACTGACT
>WSYH01010617.1:0-10489 GCA_036426205.1 Ascaphus truei | reverse complement strand
GACGGACTGGGTGGGTTGACTGGGTCTGACTGGCTGGGTGGGTGACTGACTGACGTGGACTGGGTGGGTGACCGAACTCTGAATGGAGGTTGGATGGCGTGACTGGGTGGGTGACCTGGGCTGAAGGACGGGGTGGACTGCACTGGGACTGGGGTGTGCTACGATGGGTGGAAGGGTGGGTGGACTGAACGGGGTGGGGATGACGCGGAGGGACTGACGACGGGGCGTGACTGACGGGACTGGATGGTGCGGTGCGGCACTTGGTGGGTGGTGGGGAATTGACGGGGTGATGACGAGATGGGTGGGGTGGGGGTGAAGGATTGGACGGGGTAGGGGGGAACGGATCGGGGTGGGGGGACGGGGGACGCTGGGGGGGCGGGATGTAGGTGGACATTGGGTGGGGGGACTGGACGGGGTGGGTGGGCCACGACGGGCTAGAGACTGGGGTGACGCCTCCGTGTCTGACGGACAGTACACAACACACACACACACACACACACACACACCACCACACACACACCACACACACACACACACACACACAAACACACCACACACAACAACACACACCACACACACAACACCAACACACACACACACACACAACACACACCCACTATTGGGAAGCTAGAGGATCACGTGGTTATGTCTTAGCTCAGATAGTGCCAACTCGCCCTCTTTCCTAAGCACGACAAGATTTTTTCTTTTCTTGGTTTTATTGAGGGAAAACAGAGATATGGTACAGTCTCTTGTGTAGAGGTGTAGGTGTCTCTGTGTGCTCAGTGATCAAGGGAGGTGAAAAGCATTCTCCTTCAGAACAATTACAGGGTTACAGAGAGGTTACTCATGAATCCAGGGAAAAGGTGGTGGAAAGGATGAAGCAGTGTATGCTGGGTGTAAGTAGATAGTCTGGGGACAGACCATCGTGGGCAGAAACAGAGGGGGAGACAGCAGACTAACCCATTTGGGAGAAAGGCTGGGGCTGTCATGGCAACTCACAGGAGTGCCGGAGAAGCTGCAACATGTAGCAAAATGTAGCATCTAATGCAGCAACTGCTGGGAAGGGGGAAATGGCTCTGTTATTATCACACAAGCATTGGAGTTGCATGTAGAACCAAATACATACAGCTGCCACTAAGCATGCTGACAAGCTAGGGCTGCAAGGACCAAGGGGGGGTGAGACCAGAATGCCAGACCAGGGGTATTCCTGTTCTTCACACCCCCGTTTGGTATCTGTAGATTACCACTATATGGTAGGCTATGTGGAACATATGTGCAATGCAACAACCTAACAACATAATAATGCAAAGTCCATGTCCACATAACAAGGTGATACCGGCGGGCACCACGGGTTGTTGAAATCCCTTGGCAAAGTCTTTTAGCAAAGGATATTGGATGGATGAACCGCTCAGGTTTGCTGGTTTCACCACCATGTCTTTTGAGAAGTCTCTGGCACTGCCTTTTTCGACTTTGTGAGAGAACAGTCCCTTTGACTCTGTAGCTTTCTTACTAGAGTGCATCACCTCGTGGATGTGCCAGTCATGGTAGTTTGTCATCCCATCACCTGGCGTTTGGCGGGAGGAGATGGCTTTAGGTTCCTTGCGGGAAGCGGATTAATGTCCCTGGAAGACTGATCGTCATCGTTTGTCCAGTGAGGAGGGTGTCGTTCAGGGGATCCCTGGAGTTGAGCGCTAGGGTTGGAACACTACCCGGATTTGATCGGGTTCCTGAGGGTGGTAGGCCCCGGTGATTGGGAGCTTGAGACCGGTACCGCATTCTCCATCTTTTTCATTAGAAGTGTGGTTGCGTGGCCGGTAAGGAATATTTTGGGTGGGTGAAGGCCACAAAGTTGCTTTGATCTCTTGCTCCCTTTGTGGGTTGTGGCGGAGCGAAGTGAACCTAGAGATGGTAGGTCCTCTATTGTTCGGGAGGCATATTTTTGGGAACGGACTGGTGTCGGGAGTCACCAACTGCTTAGTCGTCTTAGAGAGCTCCTTGACTGTTACTTTGGGATCCTCTATCTTCTCTGATCTGTGTGTGTTTGCTTGTCATCGTCCCTTGTTGTGCGGAACGCTGTGCACACGTAGTTCATCGGTACATTTCTCTTGCAAGAGAACATCTCTGCGCGGCTTGTGTGAATGCTTTTGTTTCTTTGTCGACTGCCATCGTGGAGTTATTGTCTCCCTGGACGTACGAAAAACAGTCTCTTTTGCCCTAGTATAAATTCCCTTTGTGCAATGTCTCTGTGGCGTCTCTTTTTAGACGTGTGATGGGGACAGTCTTTTGACACTGCGGCTTCACCTGTGGGGCGCAATCTTTTGCGGCTATGCCAGCCGTGGCGGCGGTTGCTTTGTCGGTTGATACTCTATAGAGAGAAACAAGTACACCTTGTCGTGCCATTTGCTGCGAGAGAACTGTTTGATCGTTTAGTGTTTTTTTGGACGATCCCTTTGTCGGTCACCTTTGGGAGGTTACTTTCTTCCTTCGGTGGAATCCGAATCCTCATCCTTAGCTGTCTGGACTGCTGAGCATCCTAAGCCATTGTCGCATCCCATGCGTCGTGAGGGTGTCTTTGTTGGTCTCAGGGGTATGACCTTGTCTTTCTCTTCACTTGGCCCTTCGGTCACTTGGAGATGGCCACAGACATGGTTCAGAGAGAAAGATTGTGTCCACATCTCCAGGCATCCTCCGTCTCCCTCCCCTCGGCGCCATCGACGTAGTCTTGCCCGTGCTCTTGTTAGTGACGAGTTGCCACTCTATCACCATCAGGTCGACTTTGGGCGTTTATGGCGCTTGTTGGGTCCGTTGTGCTGTTTACGGACTTTATGTACTCTCATCTCCTACCGACAGCAGCAGGATCTTGGCGTCTTGTTCTCCACACGGCCGATGTGTTGGCTATTCCTTTGGGGGGTGGGGGGGGGGTAATGGAGTGCCACGCTTGGTGTGGGTATCTCGTCCCTGTTTTGTGCCATGGGTTGCACTCGATGGTGTGGGGGAAGGGGCATGTTCACTTTGCCGTCTTGAACATATGGGGTGTAGCCATTCACTCTTCTCCCTGTGGTCTCCATTTGCCCTGCGCACGTTCTGAGAGCGTAAGGAGAAGCACCATCTTGTATGTTAAACATGTCGAAGAACTCTGACCTGACCAGTGATCGGGTGCTCTGGTCGTCGAGGGATGCGTACATCCGAATAGCCTTCTCAGGTGTCCCTGGGGGTTGCACTGGACAAGGCATATTTTGGAGCAGGACATTTTGTCACCTTCTTTCTTGCAAACTTCAGGCGCGAGATGTGAGCGGATTGATTCTCCTCTTCTTTCTCCCCACCATGCTCCGCTATGAGGGATGGGTTTGTGAGTTGGGGGAGTGTCATCGCCTCTGGGTGTAACGCTGTCCACGTGCTTGTACTCTCGCACATGTGTTGATCTCTTCCTTACAGTCCCGTGGCTAGGTGAGTTGTGGAACCGCAGCACTTGAAGCAAACTCCGATTCCCAAGTAACCTCTTGCGTTACCTCTAGGGACTTCATCCTTGAACCCAAAGCATTGTTGAGGGGGTGTGGCTTCTTGTGTATGGGACATTCCCTGTTTGGTCCCTTGGTTCCTTGTCTCCGGCGAACGATGATCGGAGTATTTGGGTGGTGGGAGGCACGTCCGTCCTGCGGGCCGAGACGGTGTTTGGGGGTTACCATATCTGTCGCTGGGTTTCGTTCTTCAGGTGCTCGCACTTTGTTGTGTGTTTGCGCACCTAAGATGAAACTGGGATGGTTCCTTGTCTTGCCGCTTCGGGATGAAGCTCACGAAGAAATGAGAATGGGGGGAAGACAACCTGCTTCTCCCTTTGTATTTGGAACCTTGGGAAGCCACCTTTCTTGGAGGTTGAAGGGTAGCTTCTCTCCAGGAGGGTCTCACTCCACGAGCTGAATCTGGCGTTGAGACCTATTAAAGATGGTCTTCCTTGCGAACTCCAGTTCTTGCAGCAGGTCTCCAAGATCTCGTAACTTCGAGAGTCTTTAGTTGTGATCTTGGGAAAGCTCTCGATTCTTTTGAAGAGTGAATCTTCGACTGCTTGGGGCTGCCATAGGACTCTCTAGCCTTTCCCCACACTAGGTCAAGACCTACTTGGGGTTGATGCGCGTTTTGCCGTCCCGAAGATCTGCTGCGCTTGCTCCCTGGAATACGTTCCCCAGGAAACTTGACTAACAGGTTGAGGCTCTTCCCTTGCTGAGAAGTCCAAGCTGTCGATTGCGTCTTTGAACTGAACTTCCACGTCCGGTGTAGTTCTCAGGGCGGTCGTCGAAGCTGATTGAGTCCTGCGTGCAACCAAGTCGCGCGGATCATGTACTTGGCTATGTCAGACCTGAGACATCGGCGCGTTGCCCCGTTCTGAGGTAGTTGCTGGGAGGGTCTGGTGCGGTCGTCTCTTCCTGGCCTTGGACGTGATGATGGCTGCTGGCCAGTGTGAGGGGCTGTTTTCCCGCGTTGTTGTTTGTACCTGGATTACGAGCTGTTGTGGTGCACGGTGCCGCTCTGGCGTGTGGATCACTGTTGCGGCTGTGGCTGTCCAGGACAGCGGTGCTATTGACGGAGCCGCGTCTTCTCCTCGTGTTCCTAGCGAGTCTTCGTTGTCCGTGGTGCACTCCTCCGTCGTGAGATGGTGTGCTGGTTGTTACCACTGAAGAGGCTCCTTACGTAGTCTTCAGTGCGTTGGGTGGATCTAGGCTATCCGTCTGTACGGTAGCTCCCCGCCGTCCTGTCTCGCAGCTGCTTCTAGGACTTCGGCTTGGGCTTGGCGGCAGCGGCGTCCTTCTTTGCTTAGAGCCTCTAGATCCGCGTCAAATTCGGCCTTCTACGCTATTTGCAGCGGCGGCGGTGCGCGACGGCGGTAGCAGAGGCGAGCCATTGCGCAGGAGCAGCGGCGGCGACCTGCTCCTCCTCTTCTATGCGCGCCTTTTTTCTGCCCTTACGGCTGCCTCTCTCCCGACCATATTTGGCCCTGGCACGTGCGGCCTCTGCGTGTGGCTCGCGCCTGGTAGCGCTCTCGCGCTTGCGCTAGACGCGTGAGATTGCACTGATCTTGCTGACCTTGATGAGTGTGGACGATGTGCTTGAGCGCTGCGTGCGATGCGGTTTTCCAGCAAAAGGTCCTTTTCTCCTACTCTCGGCTTCCTTGTCGATGGCGGTTGCGCAATGCCATTAGTCTATAGGTCAATCGCCTTTTGAGGTTCGCTCCGCTATCGTATGCTATTTTCCCTGTAGCTCTTGTTAGATAGGTGAAATATGCGCTGTGACAAGTTGCTTGGTAGGCGATGTAGTGGTTCTTCTCAATTGAGCTATTGTCTGCTCGAGCTGTTGTACATAAGTACCAGTGCCGGCGACATTGCATATCCCAAATGTGATGGTTCCCAGGCCAACTCAAATTTAGCGCGGTGCGCTTCAATGTCAGTCTCATATTTTTCGGGGGCCTTTCTGTGTCAGTGTGACTGTCCGTTGGGCCTTGCCTGCCTGCGCCTGTTTGCAGTTGCGCAGCGGGTCTCTGTGTCTGAGTGATCGCTTTCCTGCGTGATGTCTGGTGAGGCTCTGATTCTGCCATAACTGTCGGTGTGTGTAGGCCTTTGCCAGTGCGTGCTGGCGTGCGGTCTTTACCTTGTCAGACGATGGCGTCTGTCTCAGATGATGCTGAGCGTGCTGGTCCTGCAGGTGGCACGCTAGGGGAAGCTGACCTCACAGGCTTCGTTGGCTCGGACCCCCCCTGTCCTGGCCAGGGTCCGTCCAGGCGCGTGGCCCTTGATGGGTGGCTGTGGGAAGTGCGCAGGTGGGGGGGTAGGTTCGGAAGGTGGCTCCTCACTGTGGGCTGAGCAGAGGGTGGGACTCGACAGAGAAAAAAAGTGCAGTATGTTTTGTGTGTACAGTTGTTTGCAAAGCTGCTGCTGTGTTGCAGGGTTGACTGTGTGCAGTGTAAGAGGCTGCTTATATTTTGGACAGGGTGGGTGACTGACTGACTGGGTGGGTGACTGACTGACTGGGTGGGTGGGTGACTGGCTGGGTGGGTGGGTGACTGACTGACTGGGTGGGTGACTGACTGACTGGGTGGTGTGTGACTGACTGGGTGGGTGACTGACTGGGTGGGTGACTGACTGACTGGGTGGGTGACTGACTGGGTGGGGGACTGACTGGGTGGGTGGGTGACTGACTGGGTGACTGACTGTGTGGGTGACTGACTGACTGTGTGGGTGACTGACTGACTGTGTGGGGGACTGACTGGGTGGGTGACACACACACTCTCACATATACACTCTCCAACACACCCACATTCACACACACACACACACACACACACACACACACACACACACACACACAATCCCAGCCCACCCACAGCACACCCACACCAACACACCCACACACACACTAACCACACACCCACACCTTCTGCTGGAAGCTAAGGACACGTGGTATGTCTCTTAGCTCAGATAGTGCCAACATCGCCCTCTTTCCTAAGCACGACAAGATCTGTTTCTTTTCTTGGTTTATTGGAGGGAAAACAGGATATGGTACAGTCTCTTGTGTAGAGTGTAGGTGTCTCTGTGGGTTCTCAGTGATCAAGGGGTGAAAGATTCTCCTTCAGCACCATTACAGGTTTACAGAGAGGTTACTCATGAATCCAGGGAAAATGGTGGAAAGGATGAAGCTGTATGCTGGGTGTAAAGTGAGTCTGGGGACAGACCATCTGTGGCAGAACAGAGGGACAGCAGACTAACCCATTTGGGAGAAAGGCTGGGGCTGTCATGGCAACTCACAGGAGTGCCGGAGAAGCTGCAACATGTAGCAAAATGTAGCATCTTAATGCAGCAACTGCTGGAAGGGGGAAATGGCTCTGTATTATCACACAAGCATTGGAGTTGCATGTAGAACCAATACATACAGCTGCCACTAAGCATGCTGACAAGCCGGCTGCAAGGACAAGGGGGGGTTAGCGACAGAGAAGTGCAGACAGGTGGTATTCCTGTTCTATCACACGCCCCGTCTGGTATCTGTAGATACCACTATATGGTAGGCTATGTGGAACATATGTGCAATGCATACAACATAACAACATAATAATGCAAAGTCCATGTCCACATAACGAGGTGATACCGGCCGGCACCACTGGTGTTGAAATCCCTTGGCAAAGTCTTTTAGCAAAGGATATTGGATGCTCCAGGTTTGCTGGTTTCACCACAATGTCTTTCTGTGAAAGTCTCTGGCACTGTTTCCTTTCGACTTTGTGAGAGAACAGTCCCTTTGACTCTGTAGCTTTCTCTACAGAGTGCATCACCTCGTGGATGTGCCAGTCATGGTAGTTTGTCATCCCATCACCTGGCGTTTGGCGGGAGGAGATGGCTTTAGGTTCCTTGCGGAAGCGGATTAATGTCCCTGGAAGACTGATCGTCAAGTCTTGTCCAGTGAGGAGGGTGTCGTTCAGGGAGACTCCCTGGAGTTGAGCGCTAGGGTTGAACACTACCCGGATTTGATCGGGTTCCTGAGGGTGGTAGGCCCCAGGTGATTGGAGGTACCGACATTCTCCACCTTTCTTCATTAGAAGTGCTGGCTTTGCGTGGCCGGTAAGGAATATCTTTTGGGTGAAGGCCACAAAGTTGCTTTTGATCTCCGGCTCCCTTTGTGGGTTGTGGCGGAGCGAAGTGAACCTAGAGATGGTAGGTCCTCTATTGTTCGGGAGGCATATTTTTGGTGAACGGACTGGTAGCGGAGTCACCCAACTGCTTAGTCCGTCTTTAGAGAGCTCCTTGACTGTTAACTTCGGGAATCCTCTATCTTCCCTCGATGGTGTTTGCTTGTCATCGTCCCTTGTTGTCTGGAACGCTGTGCACCGTAGTTCATCGGTACATTTCTCTTGCACGAGAACATCTCCGCGTGGCTTGGTGAAACGCTTTTGTGTTTCTTTGTCGACTGCCATCGGGAGGTTATTGTCTCCCCGGACGTAATGAAAAACAGTCTCTTTTGCCCTAGTAAATCCCTTTGTGCAATGTCTCTGTGGCTGTCTCTTTTTAGACGTGTGAGAGGACAGTCTTTTTGACACTGCGGCTTCACCTGTGGGGCGCAATCTTTTGCGGCTATGCCAGCCGTGGCGGCTGGTTGCTTTGTCGCTTGATACTCTATGGAGAGAAACAACTGTACACTTTTCTCGTGCCATTGCTCGCGAGAGAACTGTTTGATCGTTTATTGTTTTTTGGACGATCCCTTTGTCGGTCACCTTTGGGAGGTTACTTTCTTCCTTCGGTGGAATCGACTCCTCATCCTTAGCTGTCTGGACTGCTGAGCATCCTAAGCCATTGTCGCATCCCATTGGCGTGAGGGTGTCTTTGTTGGTCTCAGGGGTATGACCTTGTCTTTTCTCTTCACTTGGCCCTTCGGTCACTTGGAGATGGCCAAGACATGGTTCAGAGAAAGATGTGTCCACATTCTGTCACCTCCGTTCTGCGGGCATCGACGTAGTCTTGCCCGTGTTGCCCACTATCACCCATCCTAGGTCGAGTCTTTGGGCGTATGGCGCGTTGTGGGGTCCGTTGTGCTGTTTACGGACTTTATGTACTCTCATGATGTCCCTACCGAGCAGCAGCAGGATCTTGGCGTCTTGTTCCACCGGCCGGATGTGGTTGGCTATTCCTTTGAGGTGGGGGTAATGGAGTGCCACGTCTGGTGTGGGTATCTCGTCCCTGTTTGTGGCCATGTGGTTGCACTCGATGAGTGTGGGAAGGGGCATGTTCACTTTGCCGTCTATTGAACATATGGTGTAGCCATTCACTCTTCTCCCTGTGGTCTCCATTTGCCCTGCGCACGTTCTGAGAGTGTAAGGAGAAGCACCATCTTGTATGTTAAACATGTCGAAGAACTCTGACCTGACCAGTGATCGGTTGCTCTGGTCGTCGAGGATTGCGTACATCCGAATAGCCTTCTCAGGTTGTCCCTGGGGGTGCACTGCGACAAGGCATATTTTGGAGCAGGACATTTTGTCACCTTCTTTTCCGCAAACTTCAGTGCGCTGAGATGTGACGGATGTTGACTCTCCTTCTTCTTTCTCCCCGCCATGCTCGGCTACGGAGGATGGGTTCTTGAGCTGGTGGAGTGTCATCGCCTCTGGGTGTAACGCTGTCACGTGCTTGTCACTCTCGCACACTGTGCATTTGATCTATTCCTTACAGTCCCTGGCTAGGTGAGTCGTGGAACCGCAGCACTTGAAGCAAACTCCGAATTCTCCAAGTAACCTCTTGCGTTCCTCTAGGGACTTCATCCTGAACCCAAAGCACTTGTTGAGTGGGTGTGGCTTCTTGTGTATGGGACATTCCCTGTTTGGGTCCCTTGGTTCCTTGTCTCCGGCGACCGACTAATCGGGAGTAGTTTGGGTCGTGGGAGGCACGTCTGTCCTGCGGGCCGAGACGGGTGTTTGGGGGTTACCATATCTCGTCGCTGGTCTCTCGTTCTTCAGTCTGCTCGCACTGTATGTGGTTTGCGCACCTAAGATGAAACTGGGATCGTTCCTTGTCCTTGCCGCTTCGCGGATGAAGCTCACGAAGAATGAGAATGGGGGGAAGACAACCTGCTTCTCCCTTTTGTATTTGGAACCTTGTGAAAGCCACCTTTCTTGGAGGTTGAAGGGTAGCTTCTCCAGGATGGGTCTCACTCCACGAGCTGAATCTAGGGCGTTGAGACCTATTAAAGAATGGTCTTTCCTTGCGAACTCCAGTTCTTGCAGCAGGTCTCCAAGATCTCGTAACTTCGAGTAGTCTTTAGTTGTGATCTTGGGGAAGCTCTCGATTCTTTTGAAGAGTGAATCTTCGACTGCTTCGGGGCTGCCATAGGACTCTTCTAGCCTTTCCCACACTAGGTCAAGACCTACTTGGGGTTGATGCGCGTTTGCTGTCCGAAGTCTCTGCGCTTGCTCCCTGGATACGTTCCCCAGGAACTTGACTAACAGGTTGAGCTCTTCCCTTGCTGAGAAGTCCAAGCTGTCGATTGCGTCTTTGAACGTGAACTTCCACGTCCGGTAGTCCTCAGGGCGGTCGTCGAAGCTGATGAGTCCTGCGTGCACCAAGTCGCGCCGGATCATGTACTTGGCTATGTCTGTCAGACCTGAGACACCGGCGCGTTTGCCCCGTTCTGAGGTAGTTGCTGGGAGGGTCTGTGCGGTCGCCTCTTCCTTGGCGTGGACGCGTGATGGCTGCTGGCCAGTGTGAGGGGCTGTTTTCTCCCGCGTGGGTGTACCTGGATTACAAGCCTGTTGTGGTGCATCCGTGTGCGCTCTGGAGTGTGGATCACTGTTGCGGCTGTGGCTATCCCAGGCAGCGTGTGCCATTGACGGAGCAGCGTCTTCTCCTCGTGGTCCTAGCGAGTCTTCGTTGTCTGTGGTGTCACTCCCTCCGTGTTGAGATGGTGCGCTGGTGTTTACACTGAAGAGGCTCCTTACGTAGTCTTCAGTGCGTTGGGCTGGATCCTC
>WSYH01010616.1:0-22782 GCA_036426205.1 Ascaphus truei | reverse complement strand
CAAGTTGAGTTTACTCAAATATACACAGCAGGGTGATTTGGAGACAGACAATTCAAATAAGCTTTTACCTGTGAAGATAAGAAAAAGATGATCAGTCCAGTAATCCAAAACTCTTCCCAACTCCCTGTTCCACTCCACACTGCATGCTACTTAAAAAGTGCTACTTTAAATATGGGCTTCTTTAAATGCATATATTACAAGGTAAGAAAAATGGCTACCGCTCACCTTTAGTGTCCTACTATATACATGTGCTGGTATATGAGAGATAGGGTGCATACGGGAAGAATATTCTAGAATACGGTGAAAGGTCACAGCAGTGGCCTAAAAGAATCCTATTTGCACTCGCTAAACCAGAAATGCTAGGCTAGGAAAAATTTAATCCTTGGAGTTACCTCCATAGCCATACATAAACAATTTTAAAATCATATTTATTGAACATATATACAAAAACCTTATTGTTTAAAACACCACTATGTGGCTCCAGGAAAACACAAAGAGGGGGGTGGGGAATAAGTGCTGGTATTATTACCCGAGCAATATGAGACTCTAATTGTGATCAGGACAGTGTGTATAATATATATACACTACTTGAGAGACTCCCCAGAATTATCCTCTATTAATTATGAGTACAGCTTATAGCCTATATGATGTATATAGGAGTCCATGAGTATAGAAAGTATCTGCAATGTAGTGTGTCCCCTATGATAGTATTTCATAAGACTATATAGTCCTTGGGTGACGTCACCATATGTGGTGTGCAGAAAAGGTGATCTGTGTGCCTTAATACATAGGATACCCTGCGTTCACATAACTCCCATGTATATTCATATAGGCTATACTGTACTCGTAATTAATAGAGGATAATTCTGGGGAGTCTTCAAGTAGTGTATATATATATTATCCACCTCCTGATCACATTTAGATTCTGATGCTCGGTAACAATACCAGCACTTATTCCCCACCCCCTCTTTGTGTTTTCCTGGAGCCACATATGGTATTTTAAACCATAAGGTTTTTGTATATATGTTCATAAATATGAATTTTAAAATGTTTATGTATGCTAGGAGGTAACTCCAAGGATTAAATTTTTCCTAGCCTAGCATTTCTGGTTTAGCGAGTGCAAATAGGATTCTTTTGGGCCACTGCTGTGACCTTTCACCTTATTCAATGTATTATATCATAAGCAAACATACTGTAATCCACAGGAGCTGTGGACACCATAAGTCTAATACCTTTCGCACATGAACAGTTAAAACAAAACCCCACTCTCTGTGGGTATAAATAATCTTTCCCCTAAGGGAATATGACTAAAATATAATTTAATAAATTGTTTTTAAAACATGAAAGCATATTCAAAGGCATGAATAAAAATTCAAAGAAGTGTCATGATAAAGCCATGAAAATATTCAGTATTTTAATAATCTGGCACACAAGCAGTTAACTTGAGTTACAAGCTACAACTTAAAAATACATGTATTTTTTATTGGGGTCAGGACCTGGCCTGGTTTTCGGTGTTTGTCTAGGAGTGGGGTTATCTGATAACAACCTTCTCTGGGATGATGGGGGGGGGTTAGCGCCGACGCCACTCCCATCACCTCACAACCCTCAAGGGCGACGCAGCAGCCCCACCACCCATGCGTCACTGTCTGTGTGGGTGAGTTAGTGATTGGGTGGGTGGTTGAGTTAGTTAGTTAGTGACGTGGTGGGTGGTTGAGTTAGTTAGTTAGTGACTGGGTGGGTTATTTTGTGACTTATTTAGTGGGTGGGTGGATTATTTAGTGACTGGTTGGGTTGTGTTTTATTTATGACTTATTTTTGACTGGGGGTGGGTTTATTTAGTGACTGGGTGGGTGGGTTATTTAGTGACTTATATTTAGTGACTGGTGGGTGGGTGACTTTATTTAGTGACTTTATTTAGTGACTGGGTGGGTGGGTTATTTAGTGACTTTATTTAGTGACTGGGTGGGTGGGTATATTTAGTTATTGGTTGGGTGGTTTATTTAGTGACTTTATTTAGTACTGGGTGGGTGGGAGGTTTATTTCAGTGACTTTTATTTAGTGCACTTTATTTAGTGACTGGGTGGTTGGGTGGGTTTATTAGTGACCTGATGGGTGGTGGGTGGGTTATTTAGGGACTGGTTGGGTGGGTTATTTAGTGACTGGGTAGGCGGGTTATTTAGTGACTTTATTTAGTGACTGGGTTGAGTGGGTTATTTAGTGACTTTTATTTAGTTACTGGGTGGGTGGATTATTTAGTGACTGGGCGGGTGGGCGGTGGGTTATTTAGTGACTCGGTTATTTAGTGACGGGTGGCGGTTGGCCGGCTGGGTTATTTAGTGACTGGGCTCATTTTGACTGGGGCGGGTGGGTGAGTTGTTTTATTTAGTGACTGGGATTATTAGTGCACTTTGGGTTTTTCAGTGACTGGGTGGGTTTATTATAGTGACTTATTTCTTTACTTATTATTGACTATTATTTAGTGACTGGGTGGGTTATTTAGTGACTGGGTGGGTTATTTAGTGACTGGGTGGGTGGGTAGACATCTCCCCCCTACCCCCGCCCCCCGCAGCCCCCATACCTCAGACAGAGGCCTTAAGATAGCGGGCAGGCAGGCCTGCATTTCCCCCCTGCATCTTACCCCCCCCCCCTGCGGCGGCATGAAGCTAGTGGGCGGTCAGGCCGGCATCCCCCCCCCACCTCATGCGGCGGCTTTGGGGGCATGAAGATAGCGGGCAGGACGCCATTCCCTCGCACTCCCCCCCCAATACCTCACGTGGCTGCGGCGGCATGAAGATAGCGGGCGGGCGACAATCAGCCCCGCCACGGCCGCCACTGCCCTGATCCTACCGCCGGCATGTCCCGCAGTGCGCGGCCAAGCAGGGTTGCAGGCTGTGAGGAGGGAGAGAAGGAGGCGGGAGAGGGTGGTGGGGCTGCTGCGTCGCCCTTGAGGGTTGTGAGGTGATGGGAGCGGCGGCGGCGGTGCTAACCCCCTCCATCCCCGCGCACGGCCAAGCAGCGTTAAGGGCGCCACGAGGGGAGGTGAGTTGCGGGTGAGGGGGGGGGATGGAGGTGGGGGGAAGCCAGCGGGGAGGTGAAGTTTGGGTGATGGTGGGGGGGGGGGCGGACCCCAGCGGGCCAGGCCTCGGGTGAGGAGAGGAAGTGGCTCCGGTGGTTGTGTGTGTGTGTCCAGCTAAGCAAGGCAGTCAATGAGAGGCGTGCGGGGGTGGGTCCGGGCCACGGACCAATCTGATTGGCCTGAGGCGGAGTGACGGGCCAAAGGACCAATGTGATTGCCCCTAGACAAAGCCAACATACAATGTTTTCAAAAATATATATATAGATTAGCTAAGTGATCGATCGATCCGTTCTCCTGTGATCGATCAGCGAAGGTTCGGCTCGGGGTTCACTAAATTTCGTGCAGCAGAAGAGGACCAAAGATGCAAAGTTCTGTGGGGAAAATCATGTGACCAGGCAGGTGTGTGCCAGAGCCTGTTTCAGAAAAGGAAGGGGATGTGACTTTGTAAATGGTTGTTTAAGAAACAAAAAAGGCTTGTTACATTATAATACATTACAAATGTCATGTAGAGTTGATTTAAAAAAAATATTTTGTCATGGTACAGAACTGATTAATTAAGGAAAAACACACATGAAGGATATTGCTTGGTCTGCAGCTTTAAAGAACTGCTGCCTGTTCTAACTATATCATCCTTGTCCTAGAATAGTTAATTCCTCTGATTTCACAGTAGTTGAGGGGTGGTTGTTGGAAGGGGATTATTGAAATATAACATATCTAATTTAAATTCCCTTAAAAATTGTGTTTGTTTTACCTATTAATCTATATGTATCCATGGATGTGTTTTGTACTTTGTAATGTTTTGGAGGGTTATTAATCCTGTTTCTGGAAAGTTAGACTTCCCCTTGGAAACCTGGATACTTGGACGGTTCCATGTACCCTGTGGCTGGAGCTCCGGTCTGTTTTTTATTTGATTAGTCTATAGGCTCCAGCTCTATCCAACAACCTATACAATAGCTATGTTGAAATAGCAATATAATCACTTTTCATACGGTGCTTTTCTCTCAATGGGATTCAAAACATATCACAATTTCACTACAGCATGTTCAATTTATAAATACTTTACAGAAATTGGTAGAAAAGGATTTAGAATCCCTAGCACTAGGGAGACCAAGAGCTTTACTTCAAATTTCAATATAGATTCAGACCCAACCAACTCCTTTTCAGAAGGAACTTCTTGCAATACTGGAGGAAGGTTCAGCCCTTCCCATAAAGAGAATGAATACATGTATAGGTATTCTCCTATCATCCAATTCTACTTTTTTTCATTCATATTTTATTTTAGGAACTATAATTCTTTTGTTACAGCAGAATTACTTTCTTTTTGATGGGTCCTTTTACCTCCAGACATGTGCAACAACTATATGAGCAGTACTATATTTGCCCCTTCCTATACAAACCTACTATATTTATCGGTTGGTCGGAGGAATCCCACATGTTTGGAGATGCGGATAAAATTGTGTTTTACCAGCTTTACATTGATGATCTTTTTATGGTCTAACATGGTGATCTAGATTCCTTACATTATTTTTCCAAATATTTGAATGGCAGTGATCTGACATTTACTATGAATTTTCACACGAACATATTGAATTTTTGAATCTATACTTGTCTATTGGTATTGCTCTACCGATAAAAAAATGTATCAAAATAAAACCCGATTATGCTGACGGTGTATGCAGTGCTGTATATAGAATCTTTCAGGCACAATGTGTTGCTGTTTTGTAACGGTTACAATCTCATCTTTATGCCTGTGACACAAGGAGATAATGTGACTTGCCCAAGGTCCCAAGAGCTAAGAACGGGATTGAAAGTAGGCTTCCCTGTTTCACAGTCAGTGCCTTTACTCACGGAGCCACTCCTTCAGCCCAATCAGGACTTTGTGGGGGAAATGCATCAAGCACCGGTACGGGTTATCGCACTTGTTCCGGCATTAACTCCCAATCAAGTCAATGGGAGTTAACACCAAGAACGGGTACAGTGACCCATACCAGCATAAGCCCCTATATTATTTGAATATGGGTTATAATAGTGATGGTTTAGAAAGGGATTTTTTTAGGGCACTTTTTATACAGAAAGTCTCAATCTCTTCCCCCCCCCCCCCCCCCAAATAAATGTAGCCATGCCATCTATGGCTACTATTCTGCCCTTGTACTGGCAGTAAACCCTGGTACAATCAGGTGGCCAGTAGTTCCCCTCCGAGGAGCTGCACTTGAGTGACAGCGGGAGGCGGTGACATCAAGCTTGGGCATGACCAATCATGAGACAGACTTGGTGTCCTCCTCATGGCAGTACTTACGAGCAATGCCACCCCAAATTCAGTAGTGCCTTCCCCCACTTGAGGAAGGCAGGTCACATTAGAGAGGCTGATTATTGGGCCTTCTCTAGTCTCTTCCTTCCAGGGAGAGAGTGAGTGTGACCATACCTCTGCCTCTTCTATGGAGGCGGGGAAGAGTTAGGATGGCTGCGGGTGCCCTTGGCCTGTAGTGCTATCAGGGACCATCCTTCAGTGGGTAGCTGATAGTTACTGCATTGGGCAGAACCCTGCCGTATACTGTGCTGTACAGAAGAGATAATAAACCGTTCCTGTTGTTTAACTCCGTGTTGGTGTTGACCTAGATGGGGTGAGTGTTATTGTGTCTACTGTGGGGAGATCACTTCATCTTCCCTGAGCCTATGGCAGACGGAGGCGCTGCACTGCTAAAGAATATGTAGGGTATGAACCCCAGAAGCCTAATCCTGTGTCTCCACTACGACTGGCAGACGACTCAGCCCACCTGTTACCAGCAAGTATCATGCACCACATATGTAGTAATGGCCAAATCTCCCACCGGGTGGGGGAAACACTGTTACATAAAATAATAATATAGAATATGCTCAAGACAAATGAGGATTTATTGATTTATGTTTTATCACTGTTTAAGATAGTAAGGTCATAGAAACTATTATACATAAGCATTGGCGTATCTTGACACTTGACTCAGACCTCACAGATGTGAACTTTGCAGGGCCAAAATGTAAGTACAGTAAGGCCTTAACTTTGGGTAATATATTGTCACTACGTTTGTATCAGTGGGATAAACCATATCAGACATACCGTATAGTCGGCCGTTACCCTAAAGATAGGGTCAGTAGTGCTGTGACCAACACGAGTTTTATACGAGTTCTTCTTACATTTATTGCCAAACGGATCACTTTATTTATGTACTGTATTACAATGCAGTTGTAATCAACAGTATGGTGTTGCAGCTTCCGATTCACCTCCATTTTGTTTCCCCAGCAGGATATATCTTAACAGGGGCACCTTTGGATGTAAGAATCTAGGGAAATAAGGGGTACCCAGAGCTGAAATGAATGTGGTAAATATTGTATATTAGGGATGTTCTTTTAGGATAAAATATAGTTATGGGGTGGCTAACTCCTGTCCTCAAAGGCCACCAAAGGTTGGGTTTTAAGGATATCCCTGCTTCAGCACTGATTGAGCCATCTATGCTGAAGCAGAGACCTCCTTAAAACCTGGACTGTTGGTGGTCCTTGAGGACTGGAGTTTGCTACCCCTGGTGTAGTTATACTCACCCAGGGTGGGGTTTGGTCTTAACTGTCCTTGATAAAGCAATGTTTGCAGTAGATGTGAAACTTGTTACACTTGTTGGTTCCACTGGCCACATGGACTATGTTTGCTTGTGATATAAGACGTTCATCATTTTTTAATACTTTTTGGTTGCAATGTTATTTTTCCTTTGTGTTGTGATTTTTTTTTCACTTTGGAAACGTATTTTAACATGATTGTTTCCTATATAAATGCTTTTGATCTATACAGTTAATAACAATTTCTGATTGTATTTAAAAAAAACATAATAATGTAAGAGTTAGAAGAAAACTCGTGTTTTTTTTCAAACATTGCTTTACAAATCCTAATTATAGTTATATTTTGTACATATTAATAATATATTTTTGCTCAGAATAATTAACACACCTTTGGGTCAATCTTAAAGATTAATTTGCACATTCTTAATTTATTCAGAACATATTTTTTACCGCACAGGGCAATGCTATATTATGTTTTTCTACAACTGTTTTACCTTAACAGTTTTTGTAGGGTCTGCATAATTAACACATAGAAACAAAAAATGGTTTTCATAAAAATGAGGTTTTTAAAAGTAAGGGGGCTATGCACTAAGCAGTGATAAGTCGTTTTAAGAGCGCAAAGTGCTCTTAGAACGTGAAGTTCCGCCGAGCGCTATTCACTAAGCCGCGCTAACTCAGGCACTTTGCGCTCTAAAACGGACTTTTCTTGAAATTTTGTCAGTCCAACTTTGCTCGTACGATGAGCTGTTTGCTCTGTGAATCCTGCCCTTCTGCGGGTTCACTAAGCAACGCAAACTGATCGTACGTGAAATTCGTGCTGATAAGTCTCACACCATGCTTAAAGGCTGGAGATAAAAACAGGACTTAGAAAAAAATCTTTGTTAACCTTTTTGCATGCCAACACCCTACAACGGACGCGGGTGTCCCCCGGCTGACCCCGGGGGTCCGTGTGTCCCCGCTCACACAAGGGCGGGGGTCCCCCCGGGGAGTCCCGGGTACCCGCGAGCCTGCGTTAACAATGTTGCGCCTCCAAAAATAATAACAATATATAACTAAATACAACGCCCCCTCACACATACAGCACAGTAATGGCAAAATTACTATTATCCACTATGGATAATAATGCTTTGCCCATTGTAATACACATATAACTTTCAATAAATACAGTAAACATATTATCTATTCACTTTTACAGGCACCCATGATGAAGGCCTGTTTCATCCCATCTTCATCCTGTCCCATGCCTCCCTCCGATCCTATGCTGCAAGACATACACAAGAATAAAAACATCCAATGTAATGTAGTCCCCTAACCCCTTAAATCACCATAGGCGGTTATACCGCACAGGCATTAAGGGTTAACAACCCCCCCACCTCCCACACTCGGGAGGCCTACTTACCCTCCCCCACTAACCCCCCCACCCCGTGAGGCCTAACCACCCTCAGCCACTACCCACAAGGGAGGCCTACCCACATACCCTTGGGGCCAATATCCCATCCCTCCACCCCCAGTACCCACAATAAAAACAATACACAGCCCCACATAAACATCAATCTATTTTTAAATACATAACCCACCCCCTGTGCTCCCCATATACCTACTGATAATTCTTTTACATACAGGGTTCATACCCAGCCCAGGCCCACGCGAGTCCCGCGTGGCCCGGCGGTCCACCTCACAGACCTACAGGTTACCAGCAACTTTGTTTCATAAGGTTTCTGGAGGCTGTTGGTGGTCCCCCAGGCACCATGGCCCACCAGTGGTCTCCGCGTGTCAACCGGGGGCCACAATTGTCCCCACGGTAGGCCTGCGGATGTCTGGGGAGCCCCGGGTCAAGCCACAGGTGTCTGAGGGCCTCGGGTGGTTTCCACGGGGGTCTGGGACCCACGGGTGCTCACTACGGTCCGCATTGCCCCCACGGATGTGGGGCCACCGTTTCTTCCCGCACACTACGGGTCCACGGTGCCCCCACAGATTGGGGCCACCGGTTCTTCCCCGCAGTGTCACCCGTTGGACCACGCAGCCTGGTACCCGTTATACCACGAGGATACCTCAGGTGGTCTCCAGAAACTCACGCAGAACCAAGGAACCAACCACTTATGTACAAGATAAAGAACCTGACCTATACATAAATCATACCCCCCCTCCCCCCACCATACAGTACAATAATGTGCCAAATAACTGTTATCCAGATTGGATAATAGATTATTTCCCATTATTAAACACATAAACCATGAGTATAGAAGGTATCTGCAATGTAGTGTGTCCCCTATGGTAGTATTACATAAGACTATATAGTCATTGGGTGACGTCACCATATGTGGTGTGCAGACAAGGTGATCTGTGTGCCCTAATATATATGATACCCTGCGTTCACATACCGTATACCAGGGACACAGTCTCAGTAACCTTGTGGTTTCGCTGATTTGCAATTCAAATCGTGCCTCTAAGTCCCTAAGGCTCAAGTCAGCGCGTCACTCTGAGTACCGTGGCGCCGCCTCCACTCTAAACAGGTAGATCTTAGTACTTGGGACTTATTTAGGCCGTTAGCAAGTATCTATACCCGAACACGATTGATTTTACACAATAATAATCAGCCCCCTCATGGAAGTATACGACCTGATAGTCTCTTAAATTCGTTTGCTCGCTTCCCGGTTCTCTATGCTTCCGGGTGACGTCACCGGAAGTGCGTCATCACGTACCGACGTACGTTTCACGCTCGTGGGCGCTTCGTCAGGGCAATGGGAGTGACTACTTTGATCTCCTCCCTGCTTTAAGTACTGGGCGGTTGGGGGCGTGTATCACGTCTCGGCCAATCCAGGAAATGTGTCTGTAGGTGGATTTGCGTGTCAAGCCGCCATTCTGGATCGTACATATCTGTTGTCCACCTATTGTGTATTCACGTTGTCATGGCAACTTGTCCGAATGAGGAATGAGATGCATAATGTGATATAATACATTGATAATTTTTAATACTTTTTTGGTCCCAGTGATATTTTCTGTTTTTACGATGTGCTCTATTTTGTTTTATCCACTTTACTTCGCACCTGTACTCGCTCCTCTAAATGCCTTTTGAAGAAATCTTACACTCCGGTTGATTTTCTGCACAATAAATCACTCCCCTCCGGTTTTAACTCTGCTCTCTCTCCCACCTCCCATCCTTCTCTTCCCACCTCCCATGCCCTTAACCTCTCCTATCTGGATTATTGTATCATACTGCTAAGAGGCCTCCCTGCCTCACAACTTTCTCCTTTGCAAACTATCCAAAATTCTGCTGCTAGAATAATTTCACTTTCGCCCAAAACAGTGTGCTCATATCCTCCTTAAATTCCGCTCCTGGCTTCCCATCAAGTTTCGGATCACCCACTACCGTCTCCTTACCTTCAAGGCTCTCCAATCATTTGCTCCTCCTTGCATACTGTATCAGCTTAGAGCTCTCGTTATACCCCTGCTTGTATCTGGCGTTTTACCCACCACTCTCTCCTTTACACCCCGCTCACCTCTTCTGCTCTCTCTTGCCTTAAACCTTTTTCTCTCACTGCCCCTTACCTGTGAAATTCACTCATGCTCGGTATACGCCAAGTACCTTCCTTGCCCACCTTTAAGACAAACCTTAAAACACTTCTTAAACAAAGTGCTCCAATAGCTTAGACTCATGGCTACTGTCTCACACCCACAGTAACTCCTACCAATAACTGCAGCCTACTGCACTTGTTCCCTTACCTCCTGCCTCTGTAATACCACTTAGATATGTAGCTCTGGGACCTGATCTGCGATTAGGGGGGGGGGGGGGGGGAGATATTGGCTAGAGATAGTAAGCTATCTGTGGCAGGGATTTCCTTTCCTATTGTCTGACCTTATTTGTTGAACTTATTGTAATATAATTCCATCTGCTATATTGTCTGTCTTGTAAAGTGCTAAGCACAGCCGTGGGTGCTATATAAATACAAATATACATACATACATACATCAACATTTAAGAAATCTACCACTTCTCAGGCAAAGCATCAATAAAAAACAGAAATATGGAAAGTAAATTATTGTCTGTGCAGTTACATAGGCATATTTATGGGTTGTTTGATTTCAAAACAACTGTGATTTCTAACATGCTAAGAACCATCCCCCACCCCCCACATTTTGAACAGTAAAGAATGCGGAAAAGACTTACCTTAAAAGCAAGGACCCTGAACTGTAATGTTGTCTGTTCTATTCTTTGAAAACTCAAAAACGTGTTATTTAAAAAAAAAAAAAAAAAAGGACCCTATTCAATACATTGTAAAGCCACTTTTCCAGCCTTAAAATTGTTGGACATCTCCTTGAAAGGAGACTTTTTTTTATCCAGCACTTAATATGCTATGAACTGCTTTCTAAGTAAGGACCAAAGAGCACTATTTTAAATTTAGAATGTAGGGACGACAATTTTATTTTTCATCCATGGGCCACTTAGAATGTAAACATCAGTCTAGATTGGGTCCCCATTTACACCTTTATTAAATTAAACTTCGTTCCACTGATTTTTTTTTTCCAGGCTCCTTATTCTGCACATGCACAATACTAGTTTAAAACAAGCTTGTATCTGTCCATTTGTACCTCAGGTGAATGACAGGGTTGGCGCAGCTTTGAAAAAAGAAAAATTTGCCGATCATGTTAATCACGTCTCTCTAACGTACCACAGGGAAATTTGAAGACTTTGTGCATGCCGACAAAAATGCAATCTAGACAAGTTGTACTACAGAGCATCAAGCAACAATATTTTATTATGCCCTATGAGAAGAAAAATGTGACTGTGTCTCTCACAGATATATACAGGCAGTGGGCTATGTGACTTAAAGAAGTAGAGGTACTGTGCCCGATTTTAAAAATATTTTAAATGTATGTACGTGTAGCCAGGTCTCCCCAGAGTGTCAGCACCCCCCTCATCTCTCTGCTGATCGCGGGTGCCGCCGAGTCCAATGGCGGCCCCGTCGGGCGATACGGGAGGTGAGGGCGGTTAGGTCCCGGCTCGGGGGTTGCCGGGGACGCGTGCGGCCGGTTGGTGGGAGCCATCGCAGGTGGAGGCGCTGCATCGTAAGTGAATACCCCTAGTATAATTGCCCCAGGTTCCCCGTGGCGGAAGCTCAGCCCTCCTGTGAGCCAACAGGTAACGCACCACACCTGAGTAACCTTGTATGTTCCTGCACCCACACAGTGTAATCTGCGATTGGGGGGGGGGGGGAACCCGTTACATTTGGAGGCGCTGCTGAGAGCGACCTGGGGTGCCCTGTTCCATTTTTTTCTAAATTGTGCTATTTTTGTTCGCCATGAAGAAGCCACGTGCTGATTTCCCGCCCGCGCGGGAAATTGTTGCAAACTGTCCGGGTTTGGCGGGAAACCCTAAGCCCTGTCCCCGCCAACTGAATGACACTGTGCAGAGCCAGGGTCACTCCATGAAAGAGTGTGCTGCCCCTCCTTCAGATTCCACCAGGGGGAGCAAGCACCGTGAGCCTTCACCCATAACTGCTGTCTCCATTAAAGAAAGTACTGGGTGCAAAGAAAATTGCTCGCCGTCATATGGACTCTGGCAGACTAAGGCCGGGGCCGTATCCTTTTTGTTGTGTCCGTGTATGATAAAATCATTGAGTCCGTCGGGCAGTATGAACTTTGAGGTTTTGACGTGCCTGATAGAAGGGCGGTTGGAAGACGCACGCGAGGATGGGTGCCTGGAATGTTTCTGTAACGGTGACTGCTCCTTTTGTAAATTGGCCTGGGGACGCATATGTGGCTGCTGCAGGATACCGACTCTGCAACCCGTGCCGTTGGCGGCTACAGGACAGCCCGAGGAAAAGGACACTGTGGCCGACATAAATGAAATAGACTCTTGGTTTTCTGATAATGATGATGAGACAGACTGTAAGGGAGTACACCCCAATGTGTATGTGTCCTGGCACGTGCCAGGAGTGAAAGCCCTTACATTAATGTGCACATGCCTGCAAAAAGCTTATGTCCAAGGAGCCGACCTATTTCAGCTACCGCTGGATTTCAAGACCGGCACCGTGGATGGAGAACTGAGCATACAGTATTTTAGCCCTACATGTGACTGTTCTAGAGCGGCATTGGCGTGGGGGCCTCAATGTGGAGATTGCGGTGCCTGGTTCTTAAAACCTATTGTGCCCCCGCCTGAAGAGCCGGTCAGTATAACTAACCCATCTACCCTTCTCATAGACATTTCGGAGGGCCAGTGCGCCCAAGTGAACCTTCTAGACCTGGTTCTTGATCAGGAACCACAGAACCCGGATCAGCCAATCCTGGAGCCGAGCAACACGTTGGCGGAGGATCCGATCGTGATGTTGCCAGCGGACAAGGTTGAAGTCCCATCGGTGGCGATGCGCCTACCGGCGAACCACCCCAGAGATGGTACAGAGGAATCACAGGGTAAGGTGTCTGTACCACCATCTTCTTTTAGTGATTCCAGTGACCAACCCCTCGTGGTGATGCGCCTGCCGGCGGACCACGCGAGTGAAGTCATCAAGTCAATTATCTCAGTGAATCCTGATATGGGCCCGTGTGCCCTACAACGTCCTGTGGTGCGAGTGGACCAGGGCCCACCGCCTATCGTGCCAGAAGAAGAGAAACCCATCGCAAGCCAGCCGAGTGGTAAGGAACCCCTTTGCTCCCCACAGGCTCCGATGGAGGTGGCCGTGAAGAAGGCCAGAGTTACGGCTCCTGAGCGGAGTGTGAGCCCGTACGCTCCAGCCCAAATGGTCCCAGGACTGGGATCCAACGCTCCCGAGTTTCCAGCGAGTGAGTGGACTGCCCCAGAAGTGCCGGGGGCAGGGCCCAAGACAGCCGAGGTGGGAACTGACAGCGTCCCCGAGGACCTGTTGGCCACCGTGAATCACCGCAGTGGTAAGGTATCTACCCGTTACCCCCTGCCAGGTGAAACAGAGACTTTGAGAAAAGAGACGTTATCCAATTCTCGCTTCTCAGTGGAAGCCTCGGCAGTTTGTAGGGACAAAGACTGTGTGGAGAAGGATCCAGGTAGAGCTTCCTCCTTTAAGCCCAAAAAGGAGCGCCCCATTCACCAGGTAGTGGACCGCGGGAAAGGTCCTGGCCTCCTGGCCTACCGCATCCATGCCGCGGATGGCCGGGTAAAGGCCTGGTTAAAGGACACTGTGCTATTCCTTCCACCAGGGGGAGGAAGTAGCGAGGAGCCGGTGACTGTCACTTCAGAGTGTGCTCTCCGAGAGATTCACCCTGGGGAGGCTCACGGATGCAAAAGTGAGGTACCCCCACATGATCAGTTAGGGGCACCCCACAAATGGTCTCAGCTCGTTTCAGTTATTCCATGTGAAGTACATTGTAACCTGATGTGTAGAGTCGACCTGCTAAGTGTACCAATTATGCCATGCAATTTTTTATTGTATAACTGTGTACCAGGTTATGTCGTTCCCCAAGCGGGGACGTTGGGTTTTTCACCAGGGGGAGTGTGTAGCCAGGTCTCCCCAGAGTGTCAGCACCCCCCTCATCTCTCTGCTGATCGCGGGTGCCGCCGAGTCCAATGGCGGCCCCGTCGGGCGATACGGGAGGTGAGGGCGGTTAGGTCCCGGCTCGGGGGTTGCCGGGGACGCGTGCGGCCGGTTGCTAAGGCCGCACGCGCGTCACGGGGATCCCGGAGCTCTCGGAGCCGGGCGGAGAAGGCGCCGCCATTATCCCTTACCTCGCGCATGTGTAGTGGCTGCGCGAGTGTAGGGCCAGAACAGGGATTAGCGCGTTGCCCCCTAGTGCAGGCCAGTTGCCGGGGACACGATCGGGCCGTCGCTAAGGCCGCGATCGCGTTGCCACGGCCCTGGCGGCTCATAGAGCAGGGCGCCGGTTCGCGCATGCGCAGTGGTAGCGTTAGCGCGAAAGGCCCCCAGATAGCTCGCGCGAGAGCAGGGAAAGGCAGGGAGATGTTGAGGCTGCCCCATAAAGCTTGCGCAGGCGCAGGAGAGGGAAGAGAAAGCCCGCGAAGCTGTAGCCAGTTAGGAAAGGCTCTAGAGAGGGGCTACAGATCCCATGAGCCTCTGCGTACCCCATGTGACACCAGGGAGCCAATAGGGCTTAGGAACTCTGCAGAGGCAAAGAGATACAATTCGCGGGCTTGCAGCACGTTGATCAGTCAGAGACCGGAGCAGCCAAGGGAAGGAGGTAGGGTACAGGAGTCAGGGACTCCCTGTACTAGGCCAGCACCCCCAGGGCCCGAGATAGCTCTGAGTTACCCCCATATAGTGAGTGTTGCCAGGGACTGCCCTAGAGAGAGGGACCCTGTCACTCAGGTCTGTCAGTTGGAGCTAGGGAGCTGTGAGGGAAGGAAGGGTGCGGGGAGTGAGAGCAGCTCCTGCACCCCCATAGGTACCCACACCCCAGGTAGGCCCCAACCCCCCACTAGGTAGAGTGGGTAAGTACAGAGGGAGGCCCAAGATAGGGACGCTGCCCTTAGTATAGAGTGCTGCCTTGTCAGAGTCACAGCGGTCAGTGCTGTGAGGTCTGGCAGGCAGGCACCTTGTTGCGCAGCACGTTGGCTGTTAGCGTTTAGTGAGGCTGAAGGGACTTGGGTAGTTAGGGGAGTAGGATAGGTCATTACCCCTGCAGGCCCATAGGAGTTCCCCAAGCCACTACAGGTTGCTGCACTACAGGGACAGGCCCTAGGTTAGGATTCCTGTCACGTTAGTGCCACTTAGATTAGACAGGTACACAGCAGACGCTGCGGTTCCTGTTAAGAGGTTCGGACCCTCGTTGGGGTCCGCAGAGACTATTCCGGAGAGGGACCGCCCGGACGGTCCACGTGCAGGAGTTCGGTTGGAGGGTCGAAGGAGTCATCGCCAACTGAGCCTTTGTGAAGATTGCTGACCCGAGCACCGGAGTGCTCGGCAGGTATTATACCATCATATGTGCACCAACAGGCCTAGAGGTTCTTAGTGACTGCGCAGTCACCCACGTTCCCTCTGCAAGAGTGCGGGACATTGGGTGGGGGTTCTTTGGACACTGGGTGGGATCACCTAGTGTTGGGGAGCGTCCTGCGAGACGTCGCAGTAAGTGTCTCCTCGTGAGAGGGACACAGGTCATAATGAATGTGATGAGTTGTTATGCATGTTAGTAAAGCCATTAGTTATTATACCCCACTGTGTATGTGATTATTAGTGATTGTCCTGCGAGGAACCACTCCCCCTCTGGTGGGAGCCATCGCAGGTGGAGGCGCTGCATCGTAAGTGAATACCCCTAGTATAATTGCCCCAGGTTCCCCGTGGCGGAAGCTCAGCCCTCCTGTGAGCCAACAGGTAACGCACCACACCTGAGTAACCTTGTATGTTCCTGCACCCACACAGTGTAATCTGCGATTGGGGGGGGGGGGGAAACCCGTTACATACGTAAAATTGATGAAAAGCTACTGTACATGTATTCTGACCATATTTTTAGCAAGATGTATATAATATATATGCATAGAAAGCAGTTTGGTAGAGTGGCTTCCTAAATAAATTATTTTTTATTTAGATAGAAAGTAAAACAGTAAACTTTTTGATAAGCAGTAATTCTGGGGATGTAAATGAAAAAGTAGTGATATTTTGTACCTCCCCCTCCCCCCCCCCCAGCACTAAACCACATCGATCACTGTACTGTATCTAATGTTTTCAGTATTCTGTGCAAATGCATGAATTGCAGCGTCTGCAACTGTTTGCGAGATTTGCAATGCTGTAATAGCAAGTTTGTGATGGGTTTTTTTCCCAGGAAAATCTGATGTGGATACTGTACTGTAAGTGCCCAGATAAATATGATATAGATTAGTGCAGGATAACTCACCGCCCCACAAAGCAGGAAAACAGGCAACTTAGTTCAGTATGGTCTGCAAACAGGGCCGCTTCTGCCACTAGGTGACTTAAGCGGTCACCTAGGGCGGAACATTTTGGGGGACGGCAGCAGCAGAGGAAGAGGACCGACAGCAGCAGAGGAAGAGGACCGACAGCAGGAGAGGAGGGGGGGGGGACAGAGGGAGAGGAGAAAGGCGTTAAGAGAGGAGGAGGGGGGGGGAGAGGAGGAGGGTGGTGAGATGTAATATTTTATTACACGACATAATGCAGAACTCCCATGTTTTTCTTTGCCCACTGCCCTAACCATGTTTTATCTTTGTTTGCACAATCCATGTGTAACGGGTTTTCCCCCCCCCAATCTCACATTGGCCCGGGTACTCTAGCAACCAACCCCCATTACGTGTTTGTGTTTGGTGGTGTATGTGAACGCAGGGTATCCTATGTATTAAGGCACACAGATCACCTTGTCTGCACAACACATATGGTGACGTCACCCAAGGACTATATACAGGCATACCCCGCATTAACGTACGCAATGGGACCGGAGCATGTATGTAAAGTGAAATTGTACTTAAAGTGAAGCACTACCTTTTCCCCACTTATCGATGCATGTACTGTACTGCAATCGTCATATACGTGCATAACTGGTGTAAATAACGCATGTGTAACAGGCTCTATAGTCTCCCCGCTTGCTCACAGCTTAGGTACAGGTAGGGAGACAGTATTGCTGTTCAGGACGTGCTGACAGGCGCATGCGTGAGCTGCCGTTTGCCTATTGAGCGAGATGTACTTACTCGCGAGTGTACTTAAAGTGAGTGTCCTTAAACCGGGGTATGCCTGTAGTCTTATGAAATACTATCATAGGGGACACACTACATTGCAGATACTTTCTATACTCATGGACTCCCATATACATCATATAGGCTATAAGCTGTACTCATAATTAATAGAGAATAATTCTGGGGAGTCTCTCAAGTAGTGTATATATATTATACACACTGTCCTGATCACAATTAGAGTCTCATATTGCTCGGGTAATAATACCAGCACTTATTCCCCACCCCCCTCTTTGTGTTTTCCTGGAGCCACATAGTGGTGTTTTAAACAATAAGGTTTTTGTATATATGTTCAATAAATATGATTTTAAAATTGTTTATGTATGGCTATGGAGGTAACTCCAAGGATTACATTTTTCCTAGCCTAGCATTTCTGGTTTAGCGAGTGCAAATAGGATTCTTTTAGGCCACTGCTGTGACCTTCTTTAAATGCAGGCTGCTACATATTTATTTAAATGTGTATATTTTTTTTGGATGCTGTGACGGAGTGGCCTGTAGGTGAGGTCAGACAAGATTCCACACATGCAATTTTAAGGGTAAACCTAATGTTGAATTGTTTTATTTCTCCACAAAACATCAACCAAAACATTGGGACTGAATCCTTTAAGGCAAAAACACAAAATCATAAAACAAACACCTACTCCATGTTAGGAGACTAAATAAACATTACTCCAGCCCTTTCTATCTGGGCTGCCAGCTAAGCTGGATACAAACCCCAAAACATATGAAACAATATTATGGAACATTATATAGTCTTATCTGACTGATGCTGGTCCGGCATCTCCGATTTCTCCAGCTGCAGGCTTTGAAGTCCCGCTGCTCCCAGGAACGTCTTTTGCCCTATCCATGCAGCCTTCTGCTGTGTGAGGCTTTCGGTTCCCCACTGTTTCCAGGCAAAACCTTCTCGTCAACAAGCCTGGATCGCTGTGGGCGGGAGCTCTATGATACTCTCTCACAGAACCTCCTACAGAGACTCTGTTCCATCAGGAGCTTTACACATCACCTGCAGGAAACCCAACACCTAATTGTGTCTCCTGCCCTGTAAAGGGAGTTTAACTCCTTGACTCCCTTACAGATGCCCATTGATTTACAATGTATTTATCTGTGCACCTTTGAGAGTATAGATAACCACATTGACAATCAATGCATTTTTGGACTAATCTTTGTTTTTATTTCATTGTAATTTATTTTTAAAATCTTATTTTTTAGGTTTAGGTTTTTTAGGTTATGTCTGCCCCCATTGTGGGTATAGATAACCACATTGACAATCAATGGGTGTATTGTAATGTATTGTACTGTAATGCCAATTTTATTGTGTATTTATTACTACAGTATTTCAACACAAATGGGCAAAAGCGCTATTAATCATGTTTGGCTACTAGTGCTTTTGCCCATTTGTATGTTTTGAGATGGGGTTAGAGGGGTGGGGTAGTTGCCTTGAGGATGGTGGCATTACCCCCGCCCCCCATATCAGGAGCATTCTCTGGATGATCCTCCAGGCTCTTAAGGGAGACCTTGATGGAAGACTGACTCAAGGGAGGCCAATTTCTCCATTGGGGCACCAGGGCACCATGCAGGAAGCACAGAGGATTGGTCAGAAGTATACAATGTAAGTTTCAGCAAAGCAACGCCACTACTAAGATCAGCACGCAGAAGTTCATGAGAACGCATTGCTACACATGGAGTCCGGCCACAAGACAGAACATGCACTGACTGAAGGAGTTCAATGAAAGGCTCAGATTCTATGCTCTTATCAAGGTCTAGTCTCTTTACACATAGCCATTTATCAGCAACAGGCGAAGTGATGAGAGAGTTCTCTGTCGATTGGCTGTTGTTAGGAGATCAGTAACTTGGAACTGTTGAGTTTCTGGATGCATCAACAAAGATGCCAGGGAATCCGTGACCAATAAACTTTTCTTTGCAGTGGGGGCCAAAGACATAGCAGAGGAAGCATCAGCTACAGATGGGCAAACAGAAAGAAGTGCGCTTGTCTTCACAGTGGGAGCAAAGGAACCAGCAACAGGTATGTCAGGCTCTTTATAAGAATCAATGAGGGCATTATTCTCCTTTACCTCACAGAGGACTTCTTGCTCAAACTCATCTTCCCCAGGTTTTACAGCGAATTGTCCCAGGCATTGTGCAGTAATCTTTTTCTTGTTGCTGGCATGACCATCCGTGTCTGGCTCAGCATTATAGATCTCCAGCAGCTCAACCTTGGTGTGACTCTTATCAGCTATGACTGTATCCTGTGGCATCACTCTTTCTTGGTGCATTCATTTCTTCAGACAAAGGGCTCTATGCAGTAAGCGCCGAAAAAGTCCTCTCGCCAAGTGTTCCTTATCGGCATGATGTTGCTGATTTTCCCTCGCCGTATGAAATAAGTGCCGAATCCCTTCCGAATCAAGCCGAAAACATTTGTTCCCACTCTGGCGATGATTTGCCGATCACACACAGGTGTATCGGCGTGCATGGCGAGGTGGTGTTAGGTTCGCCAATGAAACTTCTTGCTGAATCTGCCGAAGCAAGCATGTTTTTGATTGAGCGGCCCATTTAAAGGCAGCGTGTATTTTTATTCATTCTCTGTGTTGTTGGGAGAGAGAGAGAGACACACAGAGCTGGGCGATTTGCATATTTCATATTGACAGAGAGAGTTGCTGTGTATTGTGATAGGTTTGTCCTGTGTTGTTTTGTTAACATCTTTGTCTTGTTTTCAGTTTGTAAGTGTTCAGTGCGATTGTGTTTAAATTTCTTTTCTTTGTGAGTGCTATAGGTATGGCTGAAAGGTGTGGGAGGAGTGATGCTGATGCTGAGTGATGCCAGTGGTACTGGTAGTTGTGTGATTACGCGTCTGAGTGAACGTAGGATTCAGGGGAGTGCTGTTGCTGCGAGTGCGACTGGTGTTGCTGGGAGTGCGAGTGGTTTTGCTGTGAGTGTGAGTTCTGGTGGTGGCTCTGTTGCTGGTGCTGCTGGGGTGTCTGTTGCTGGTGCTGCTGGGGTGTCTGTTGCTGGTGCTGCTGGGGTGTCTGGTGGTGGGGTGGTTGGTGGTGGGTTGCTTTTGGAGTCTCTTCCATTGGAAGAAGGAGAGTCCAGTCAGCAGCAGCCAAGCTCTGTGGCTGCACGTGGTCGGAAGAAACGTGTGGAGCGGCCATGTAATCCTCGTTTCAATGATGAGGAAAACAGAGTTCTTGTCACATGGATTTTGGAGCACTATGACTCTCTGTATGGGCATTTAGTAGGTAAGTCAATTTTTGCATTGATTGTTCAAAGACATTTTATCCTATCTCATGTGACATGTGTTAATATCAAACTATTAATCTCTAATATCTATCAATTAAAGTTAATTGTTACACACATAATCCTTCATGCTTTATAACGACCATAACAATCAGTCAAAAAAGTTTGCCAAAGTTCATACAATATTCATGCAAGCTTCCTTAGATTTGTATGTTTCCACGTAAATGCTCATGTGCTACACATATTCAACCTAAACCAGCATGTTTGGTATCTCTTGGAACAGGTAGCAGTTTTGTATAATGTTCGTCTTTCTATTAATTAGTAACGGCATATATTTTGTATGTATTTCAAGGGCGGACAAGTTCAGCCTCAAAAAAAGAAATGTGGGGTCAAATAAGATTGTCTGTGTCTGCGTGTGGGAATCATGTCAGGGACCGCACAAATTGTCGGAAGAGATTTGATGATATCAAGGCGAATTTAAAGAAAAAAATCCAAGCACAACAGATGCATGCTTCTGCCACTGGAGGTGGGCCGCCAGCACAAGCTCTAATCTTAACTCCATTGGAGGAGCAGATGCATGAAAAATTTCTTCCTGTCGTCGTGGAGAGTTTGCCAGGGGACAGAGATATCGGAATGTATTCATCTCAATTTCCACCAGGTGACAAATGTTAATGTACTACGCCTGTCGTATGTTACAGTTCTTATCTATATTTCCGCTGCAACTTATAGTTTGTTCCAAATATAAGCATACCTACATATATATCTGTATATATGTCTCTCTCTCTCTCTCTCTCTCTCTCTCTCTCTCTCTCTCTCTCTCTCTCTCTCTCTATATATATATATATATATATATATATATATATATATCTCTATGTATATCTATATATATATATCTCTATGTATATCTATATATATATCTATATTTACATATAGTTGTCCAAAAAAGTAAAAAAAAAAAATTATATATATATATATACAGTGGTCGACAAATCACCAAAAAATCTACTCGCCGAACAAAAACATCTACTCGCCACCTAGTACCACACGTGTGCTGCTTGGGCCAATAGGAGCTCACCACAATGTTAAATCCACTCGCCCGGGGCGTGCAAATGTATAGGTTTGTCAAACACTATAAAATAACATTATATATAATATCTATGTGTGTTTGGAAACATGTATTGGCTCAGCTATCGTGGCTTACATCATTATGAGTCAACATACACCACTTGACCTGCATGAAGGGATTCTGTGTAATGATCTTCCAAATAACAAACAGCAAAAAATGAGAAGTGAATCTCCTGATGGTGCTTCTAAATCCAAGATTATGCAATGTTGGCCATAATGCCTAGGAGTCCGGGGTATATTAATTGTATAAGTGTATGAATGTGTGACAGGGTATATGGCTCACCATATGAAGCCTAACATGGACAGAGTAAACCTAACCACTTTAAAAGTGAAACCACAAGGAAGCCCTTACACATGGACGTCCATAGGAAGCCCAATTCACGCAACGCGTTCTTGATGGCAAGCAGCAATCACTCCAGGCCTCTCAAAAAGGGGATTTTGAAAGGGCAATTTTTACGACTGAGAAGGCTTTGCTCTACTGAGGAATCCTTTAATACACAGGTTTTTTTAAATGTGCCCATTGTGTGGTCTGCCAATATGCAACGCCACTCAAATGCATCAATGCTTTAAGTCCTGATCACAATTAGAGTCTTGATTGCTCGGGTAACAATACCAGCACTTATTCCCCACCCCCCTCTTTGTGTTTTCCTGGAGCCACATAGTGGTATTTTAAACTATAAGGTTTTTGTATATATGTTCAATAAATATGATTTTAAAATGTTTATGTATGGCTATGGAGGTAACTCCAAGGATTAAATTTTTCCTTGCCTAGCATTTATGGTTTAGCGAGTGCAAATAGGATTCTTTTGGGCCACTGCTGTGACCTTTCACCTTATTCTAACTATTATTATAGCAAAAAAACTCATTATGATATGAAAGAGAACAGCTGATAACTGAACAGTACATTTCAGTATGAATCTAATTCAGTGATAACTAGGGGTGTATATATATGGCCAGGGTCCCCCTTGGTCCCCGTTTGACCCCTTACCTCAGGAGGCTGGGGAGAGTGAGGGGAGGTGGTCCGGTACGTCTGGAGGGTGCCGGGAGTGTGTGGGGGCACAGCGATCGATGAAGACGCAATTGAGTCGCCGAAGGTTCCCGG